>WELA01005617.1:93317-172293 GCA_009602735.1 Mesotaenium endlicherianum | reverse complement strand
CGATGGCTGCGCGAGGTACTCCTCCGCAGACTCCTCGAGAAGCTGCTCCCACTGCTCCTCCTCCTCCTCGTTGCTGTTGAGAGGTAGGCCGTCGGGCTCGCCAGGATAGGCGGCCTGCCGCATGACCTCCTCCTCTGATGCCGTGATGCAAGGCCAGGAGTCGCCAGTCTGGTGCGATGTGCGTCGGGCTGGCGGATGAGAGTCCATACTCTACCGGATGGCCACGCCAACGGGTACGTCGTGGCGTACGCGGACGTCTGTCCTCGCTGAAGGCCCACTGCGAGACGCCGAGGCCGTGGCAGCGGTGGGGGCAGCCGCCACTGAGTCACGAGCAAGGACTGCGGCAGCGACGACGATAGGGGCAACGGCGAGAGCCTCGGTGGCATCCTCCGCCATTTGCCGCATTCTAGCGCGGTGCGCTGCGCAGATGCGTATCTGCTCCCTGGCCTGGGCTGCCAGGACATCTGCCTGCTCCTGTGGCGTGAGGTGGAGCTCTGCGCTAGGCAGGTCCGGCTCCTCATCCTGCGGCTCAAGCAGGTCCTCTCCCACAGAGATCTCCTCGTCCTTGAGCCCTCCCTCATCGGTCTGGACCATTGGCCGACCGTCGCCCAGCCCCATGAAGACGTAGAGGGTGGACTCCGCTGGGCGGCGATCGACGATGTCGAGGGGCAAGGATGCCGTGCGCGTCTCTCTTGACTGCCAATCAGGCTGATAAAAGACCCGCTCCGCCCAATTGTTGACCGCGGCGCCAATGGGAAAGAGCACGTCCTGTCCTAGTAACACGTCGAAGGACTCTGTAGGAGTGACAAGCGCGTGCCGATGAATGGTCGTCTCGTCTGCAGTGCCTGGGCGGAGAGTGAACCGCAGTGCCAGCCTTGTGCGACCTGTGACGGACTCGGAGGTGCCGGCCGCGGTGTTAATGCGCGTCGGCGAGTCCTCCAAGTCGGCCGAAGAGAGCCCTAGCCGACGGAAGTAGCGCAGGTTGATGAGGACTGGCTGCGCGCCCGTGTCGAACATGATGCGCTGCGGCGCATGGGTGTTGACGAGCACGATCCCTTGCGAATTATCCAAAAACGCGGCGTTAGGAGTGCTGATCATCCTGCGCTCATGCGCAAGGCGCGCTGGTGCGGATTGCACCGCGATTGCGACAACGGCTGTAGGCCTGCCAATGGCAGCGCGCACAATGTCTGCGCGTGACTGGAGCAGCAACTGAGCGGCCAGACTCATCGCCTCTATGAAAACGCCGACATCCGCAAAGGAGACCGCCGGCATGCGGTGCAGCGCCAGCGAGATGGCTTCGGCGCTAAGCTGCACCGCATGCCGGCGGTCTCCTCATCGGTGAGGCAAGCGCGCGTGGCGCAAGCTCCGCTGGGGCTGCTGGCGTCTCTAGCACGCGCAACAAACGGGGCAGGCGCAGGGCCTCCTCCGTCCGTCGTCCCTGGTCTGGCCCGTTGCGCTTCTGCGGCGCTGCGGGCCGGCCGGCTGGTGCCACGAGCGTGTGCTCGCGGCTCGCGCGACTGATCGCAAGACGGCTGTCGAGCGGCTGCGTGTGTGCGCAGCAGGCCAGAATGGCACCTGCTGGCGCATCCGCAAGGCCTGCCGCGCAGCCTGCCGCAGGGCCTGCCGGAAGGCCTGGCGCGCCGCCTTCTGCAGAGCCTCCTCCAAGGCCTGGCATGGCGGCTGACGCTGTCATGGCTGCTAGCACGTGTGCGGACGCCGGCACACTTGCAGACGCAGGCGCAAGCGCTGCAGACGCAAGCGCATGCGTAGCAGCCGGAAGCGCAGCGGTTGTCGAGTGCGCAACTGCAGGAACGGCTGCAGCTGCTGGCGAGCATGTGGCTGCCGGGAGGCTGCCACATGGCGCCTCCTGGTGGCTCTTGGACCCAAGGAGTCGCATCGTCAGACCAGCGTTGGTGTCAGTCTTGGCTCCCCAGTGCAAAGCTCGTGGCGCCCTCCCCCTGGTGCATTCACTTGCTGGAGCCCTTGCAGCGCGAAATGCGCTGTTGCCGGAGTTTTGTGTGCAGCCAGGGTTTAAGCCCTGGCTGTGCGCAGCCGTGTTGGCGCCGTCGGGACTCCGCACGGAGATCTGGCCGCACAGCGCCGTCGGGGTAGCCCCCCCCTGATTATGGATGGCAGTCGCGGCCGCCAGATCTACATTGGCTGGGTCGGGCTGTGCGCGCGTGCCAAGTGGCGGCACGTGTGCGCCAGGGATAAAACCCTGGCTGTACGCAGCTGCGGGCGCGCTTTCGGCGCCCTGTCCGGGGATCCGGCAGCACAGCGCGGTCGGGGTTGCCCCCCCTTGCTTGAAGATGGCAGTCGCAGCCGCTGTGTTAGCACTGATTGTGCCGGGCTGCGTGCGTGCGCCATGTGGCAGCACCTGTGCGCAGCTACCGCGTGCAGCTGCGGCTGCTGCTGCGAAGCTATCGTGGCGTCGCCGGCTGCGCAGCGGGCCTTGCAGCGCGATGTGCGGCGTGCGCGTACGTGCGAGTGCGCGCGCGGGCACGCTGCTGTCGGCAGGAGCGGCCCCACCTGTCGTGCAGGCGACAAGTGACGACCTCTACTGGGGCCTGCTGTCTGCAGCAGCCAGCAGGGGGCTGCTGTTTTGGCCTGTGCGCAGATCTGCGCACGGTCGTACCACGCGTACGGCGAGGGACGCGATAGCTGTGCTAGCTGTAACCGTGCGCGCCGCCCGATGGGCTTGTGCCAGCGTGCTAGCTGTCGCTGCGCGGGCCGAGGGGAAGCCCGTTGGCGATAGCAGAGCGACGCAAAACAGGAGCTCTGTTGGAGCCTGGGCTGGCGTGCGTGCGGTCCCGTCTACGAGCGTACCTACGCCACGGGATGGCGCGGCAGCGCAGGCCTGTAGCCTATTGTCTGGCAGGTTGTCAGAGCGTGCGCTATCGTTGCTGACAGATGTCGGCGCGGTGTGCGAAGGGCTGGCAGGGTTGTCTGAGCGGGCTCTTGCAGCTTCGGTCACGGGCGCTATGTCATCGCGCGGACGTGCGCGGGGCTGCGGCGTTGCCGCGGAGCTGAGTGTCGGCGTCTGAGATTGTCAAGAGTCGGAGCCAGGCGTGTGCGCAGGGGCTGCGCGGGCGCCAATTGTAAGAGCTGTGGCGTAGAACGGTGGAACCTGTGCAAAGAGCGCTCCGCACGCGTCGTAGCTGTCGGCATCGAAGAGGCCACGGAGTCTTGCGATCTCCGCGTTGGCCTCCACGAGGGCGTCACTGACGTCATTAAAGCTGCAGTAGTTGGCTCCGAGAGTCAGCGCGGCGTCCGTCGTGGCCGCAGCTGCAGTCATCGCGAAGCATCCACCCGTGCAAGAGTTGCGCCCGCCTCGCTGTCCTGCTGCAGGCGAAGGACCGTCACGAGCACATCCGTTCTTGACGTCGCGCTTCTTCTGCAGACAAACGATCTGCAGGTGGCCGGCCTTGCCACAATAGGTGCAATTGCCGGGCTTGCCATTCTGCGTGAGCGTGCAATTTCGGCGTGAGTGGCCCGTCTTTCCGCAAGACCAACAGTGAAAGGGGCAGAGTGCCCTAGTGGAAACGTAGTATCTCACGAGGAAAAGAACTAGTTGCAATCATACTAAAGAGTGCAGCGGCATATCACTAAGAAAGTTGAGGAAAGATACTCAACATTTTTAGTAGCAAGAAACTACTCAGAAATGATGTAGGATGAAGGCCTTGTCATTACCAACCCGTGAAGTTTTACAGAAGTGAAAATTGATAAGAAATGAAGTAGTTATGTCTATTTATAGTTTTCTACGATGGTCGCTCGCCCCTAAGCGGGAGGGCCGCTTACAACGGATTTTCCTAAGTGCTTGTCAAATCGTCCCTTCCAAAATATTCGTGAGAAAGCCAGATCAGTCTCATTTGACGTGTCGGGTCAATTTGACGTCCACATGCATGCATCGAATTATCTAGAATATTCTAACTTAGACGCGCTAGGCCAATCCGAAACTTCTAGGTGAATTGACCTAGTCAGCACTCCGCGTCACCCGAACTTACGTGAAGGTTCGAATTCACTCGAACGGCCCAGATTGCTTGACGCTGTCAGTCAATCCAACGGTCGCGCTCACCGCGAATTAACGACAGTCGTCAACCGACCTCAAAACTAATTAAACTTTGGACATCCATCACTTTGGAAATTCATGACTCTCTCAATACTTCACCGAATTTGATGAACTTTATATCAAAATGACCACAAAAAAGCAATCTACACTTCTATGCAATCAAAACAAACTTTCATTGAACTAAAAAATGCAGTTTATAAACCTATGACCTTACATCATCCCCCTTCTCAAGATGCGACGTCCTCGACACATTCTGCAGATAACGCCTCAACTTACTCTTACAATGAGTCAAATTGACCTCTGGCGCCCAAGTGTTTTTGTCCGCATGGTCGCCTTCCCACTTGACCAGATACTCTTGAACAAGTCGTTGACCTCGTTTGACTCGTCGATCGCCGACAATCGCCTCCACTTCATACTCTAATACATCATCGATCTCCACCGGTGGTGGCGGTGTAGGTAGTCGTCCTAGATATCCTTCATTTGGGTCAACGTATGGTCGCAAACAACTGGCATGGAATACATCATGGATACGCCATCCTGAAGGAAGTTCCAACTTGTAGGTCATTGGATTAACCTGCTTGAGCACCACAAAGGGACCTCTAAACCGTGCCCGCAATTTCCTCTTGCCTGTGAAAGGTAAATTCTCTGTTGACAAGAGTACTTTGTCGCCCACATGGAATGTCACTTCCCTCTTGTGCTTGTTAGCATGCTTGCCCTGTTCCTCCTGTGCCTTCCAAATACACGTCTTCGTCGTGTCCCAAGTCTTCGCCATCTGCTCCATAAACGCTTGTGTAGAAGGAACTTGAGTCTCCTTGGCCTTCTCCAACAAGATGTTCCCTGGATGATATACTTCTCTTCCATACACTGTAGCAAATGGTGATTGCTTGGTGTATCCCTGCAGGTGGTTGTTGTAGGCAAACTCCAATCCTGGCAGCTTCTTGTCCCACTCTAAAGGGTCTTCCATAGTGAAACTCCTGAGCACCTCTTGCAGAGTTCTGTTGAGCCTCTCACTCTGCCCGTCTATCTGAGGATGATAGAAGATGCTAGTAAACCTTGGATCTCGATCTGAAATAATCACCTTCAGCAACCCATGTAGCCTGAAAATATGATCAAAGAATAGTCGTGCCACATCTGCTGCCGTACAAGTCTCCTTCATGGGAATGAAGTGAGCCATCTTGCTGAGTCTATCAGACACAACTCATACTCCATCGTGCCCTTGACCACTCACTGGTAAAGATGTGATGAAGCCTATTGCAGTCTGCTCCCAAGTATACTCTGGAATAAGTAGGGGTTGCAATGTACCTCCCTTCTTTTGATTTGGTGTCTTGTTACGCTGGCACGCATCGCAACTCCTGATCCACTCCTCGATGTCCTTGTCCATATTTCTCCAATAGTACTCCCGCATCAGCACGCTTGCCGTCTTCTTGCTTCCAAAGTGTCCAGCATATAAGCAATCATAATGCTCCGCAAGGAGTAAGTCTCGGAGCTCCTTGATGTCAGGTACCACCACTCTCTTGGAATCACCATAATACCATATGCTGTCCTTCTTTTGCATACTCAAGTTGGACTCAGCTGCTCCACCATCAGCAAACTCTAGGTCCTCCTCATAGCCTCTCTGAAGCTTCTCCTTGAAGTCCATACTCGCCTTGATGACTGAGACAGCTGCAAGGGCTGGATAAAGCGTGTACGAGATTGATTCTCTCAGGTAAGTACTCAATCTTGTGGTTAAACTGTTGCAAAAACTCCATCCACCTTGCCTGTCTTGGTGTCAACGTTGGCTGCGTCATGAACTTCTCCAAGCTCTTGTGGTCGGTCTTAATGAACACCTTCCGGCCGCCCGCCTAACATCACCAAATCCTTAAAGCTTGGATAATAGCCAGCATCTCCCGCTCGTGTGCCGCATAGTTCTGTTCAGCAGGACTCGACTCCTTGCTCTTGTATGCCACAGGTTTTTAATCCTTTACCCTGGGCCTGGAGAAGAATGGCTCCCACTGCAAAGTTTGATGCATTCGTGATGATGGTGAAAGAAAGCTCTGGACTTGCAATTGCCAACAAAGGTGCTTGGGTCAACAACTCCTCAATCTTCTCAAAAGCTTGCTGCTCCTTGTCATTGCATAGCCACTTCTCCTGCTTCCTCAACATAACCGTGAGCGGTGCACACACCTTGGCAAATCCTTCAATGAAACGTCGACAATAATTTGCCATGCCAAGGAAACACCTAAGTTGATGAATATCAGCAAGTTCCGCCCAATCTCTGATTGCTTGCACCTTCTTTTGCTCCACCTTGACTCCTTCAGCCCCCACTATGTGCCCAAGAAACTCAACCTCCTCGAGACAGAAGTTGCACTTGCTCATCTTCCCATATAACTTCTGATCTTTGAAGACCTCCAACACCTTCCTCAGATGCTTCACATGCTCTTCCAAGGTCTTCAAATAGATCAGGATGTCGTCCAAGAATATCACCACAAACTGGTCCAAGTAGGGTCTGAAAATACTATTCATGAGTTCGATGAATGCAACTGGTGCATTAGTCAATCCAAAAGGCATGACTGTGAACTCGAATACACCATAGCGAGTCCTGAAAGCAGTCATCTCCTTCCGCAATCTGAACCTGGTGATAGCCACTCCTCAAATCGATCTTTGAGAAATACTTTGTCCCAACAAGCCTGTCAATTAACTCGTCCACTCGTGGAAGTGGGTACCTGTTCTTGATGGTGACCTTGTTGAGTGCCTGGTAGTCAACACACATCCTCATAGTCCCATCCTTCTTCTTCACAAATAAGACTGGCGCTGCAAATGGAGACTCGCTGGATCGGATAAATCCTTCCTCCAATAACTTTGTGAGCTGCTTCTTCAACTCATCCAACTCCGCAAATGATTATCAATAGGCGGGTCTCACTAGTGGCTTGATCCCTTGTTCCAACTCAATCTTGTGCTTCATAGCTCTCTGTGGAGGTAATCCGGCAGGTAGCTCATCAAGAAAAACGCACTTGAACTCCTCCAACGGCACTTCAATTTGGGCAGGCATCTCAGCAGGCTTCTTCTTTTGAGCAGTTGGGCTCTGCTCCTTCTGAGCAAGGGGATCCGACACCACTACTTGCTCCTCCGGCAATGTACATTCGCCAAGGCTATTAGGATTCACGCTTACTCCATCTGATGACCTGGCCAGGGCCACCAAAACAAGGTACATCTCCTTCACCTGATTCGCCCTGCATAGCTTCGTGAGTTGCAGGCTCGACAGGACACACTTACTTGTGGTCGTATCTACCTCCACCTGTTTTGCCGTCTCATTCAACCATCACGCCCTTGGAAACTTCACTTGTCCTGTGCTCCAGTGCACTTGGGGGTTGGCTTTCCTCAGCCATGGTTGGCCCAATGTCACCTCATGGTGACCCAACTCTGCCAGCTCCATAACTTCAGTACTCTGGTGCCCCGCTACTTCCACGTAAAAAGCTTCCGTAGGTGCACCACACTTGAGTCTCTGCCCATTCAACAATATTGCCTCCTTAGGCTCCTAATGCTTCCGCACAGGGATTTGCCACTTCTTCACAAGCTTCTTGTGCACAAAATTTGCACTTGCGCCACTGTCGACCATACACTTCGTCTTGTTGCCGTTGACTACTCCTTCCACGATGATAGGCTTGTCAACGTCTCGCCCTTTGTTTCTCGGCAGGCTCCTGGGGATAACCTCCTTATGAGTTCTTGTCTTCACGCCAGTAGACACCCCACAACGACTTACTAGCGTCCTCCTTTTTCCTGCTGTTGAGTTTGCTTCGCCTTCACATGACAGTCTCGAGCCAAATGTCCAAGCTTGCCACAATTATAGCAAGCTCCTCTCGGCTTAAAATTATGATGCCTGCGCTGGTACTGAACAAGCCTCAACTCCATAGGTACTGGACCTTGTCCACTCGTGCTTGGCGCTTGAGATCCAAAGTGTCGATATCCTCCAAAGTTGTGGCTGCCCTACTAACTCTGACTACACTCCACAGCGTCGACCCTTGTTGCCAATGCCATGATTTCTCCAAGACTGGTAGGGTCCTTGAGCGCCACTTCCTTGGCCACAGTTGGCTTGAGTCCCCTCTTGAACTTGTCCATCATCTTTGACTCATGCATGGATGGACATTGAAGCACCAGCTCGTTGAAGCGCGATACATATTCTTGAACGCTTCCTCGTTGACGAAGGCGCACCAATAGATCTCGAGCGGTAGCCTCGGGTGCAATAGGTTGAAATTGCCTCTTCAAGCCTTCAAATAGCTGATCAACAGTAGCAGGAACTCCAGACAGCTGCTCTTCTCGTTCATACCAAGCTCCAGCACTCTTCTGCAGCAAAGTTATGACAAAGGCGACTTGCCTGTCGGGCGTGAGCGCAGAATACTCCATAAACTTCTTCACTCCAAAAATCCATTGATGAACAGGCGGCGATCCACGCTCTCCAGTATAAACTTCAGGCTTAGGTGCACGCACTCCTGATGCGGGTGGAATAACTGGTTGCACCACTGGGTTAACATGAATCGGTGGTACAACAGGTGCAGGTGCCGAACTCGTCGAAGCGGCGTTCCCCATAACAACTCGCACCATTCTCTCCACCTCCGCGCGCATATTTTGTTGAAACTGGGTGTAGACTTCTCCTCCAATTGCATTTGCCATTTGTCTTAGCATCGCCTGCATCTCTTGTTGCTCTCTGGTCATTGTTGGTGCTGCCTGCTGCCCCGCGCGCTCAACATGCTCGACATGTTCGCCTCCTCCAGCTGCCGGCTGCGACTCCATAATATAATATGCAAACTAGCCCTGCTCCGATACCAGATGAAAGGGGCAGAGTGCCCTAGTGGAAGCGTAGTGACTCACGAGGAAAGGAACTAGTTGCCATCATACTAGAGAGTGCAGCGGCATATCACTAACAAAGCTTAGGAAAATTACTCAACATTTTGAGTAGCAGGAAACTGCTCACAAATGATGTAGGATGAAAGGCCTTGTCATTACAAACCCGTAGAAATTTACAGAAGTGAAAACTGATAAGAAACAAAGAAGTTATGCCTATTTATAATTTTCTGCCTAAGTGCTCCTCCCTAGGAGGAAGCTACGGATTTTCCTAAGTGTTCGTCAAATCGTCCCTTCCAGAATATTCGTGAGTAAGCCAGATCAGTCTAATCTGACGTGTCGGGCCGAATTGACGTCCACATACATGCATCGACATTACTAGAATATTCTATCTTAGACGCGCTAGGCTAAACCGAAACTTCTAGGTAAATCGACCTAGTCGGCACTCCGCGTCAGCCGAACTTACGTGAAGGTTCGAGTTCATTCTAACGGGCCAGATCGCTCGACGCTGTCGGTCAATCCGACGGTCGCGCTCACCGCGAATTAAGGACAGTCGTCAACCGACCTCAAAACTAATTAAACTTCGGAAATCCATAACTCTCTCAATACTTGACCAAATTCGATGAACTTTATATCAAAATGACCACAAAAATGTACTCTACACTACTATGCAATCAAAACATACTTTCATGATACTCAAAAATGCACTTTATAAACCTATGACCTTACACGCGCAGTCTGCCGCGCAGCCTGCCGCAGAGCCTCCCCCAAGGCCCGGTGTGGCGGCTGACGTTGTCATGGCGGCTGGCGCGTGTGCGGATGCTGGCACACTTGCAGACGCAAGCGCAAGCGTTGCAAGCGCAAGCGCATGCGTAGCAGCCGGAAGCACAGCGGCTGTCGAGAGCGCAGCTGCAGGAAAGGCTGCAGCTGCTGGCAAGCACGCGGCTGCCGGGAGGCTGCCACGTGGCGCTTCTTGGTGGCTCTTGGAGCCGAGGGGTCGCGTCGTCGGACCGATGTTCGCGTCAATCTCGGCTCCCCTGTGCAAAGCTTGTGGCGCCCTCCCCCTGGTGCGTTTGCTTGCTGGAGCCCCTGCAGCGCAAAATGCGCCGTTGTCGAGGTTTTGTGTGCAGCCAAGGTATAAGCCCTAGCTGTGCGCAGTCGTGTTGGCGCCGTGGGGACCCCGCACGGCGATCTGGCTGCACAGCGCCGTTGGGGTAGCCCCCTTCTGACTGAGGATGGCAATTGCGGCCGCCAGATTTGCGCTGGCTGGCCCAGGCTGTGCGCGCGTGCCAAGTGGCGGCACGTGGGCGCCAGGGGTAAAACCCTAGCTGTGCGCAACTGCGGGCGCGCCGTCGGCGTCCTGTTCGACGATCCGACCGCACAGCGCAGTCGGGATTGCCCCCCGCTGCCTGAAGATGGCCTGAAGATGGCGGTCGCGGCCGCCGTCTCTGCGCTGGCCGTGCCGGGTTGCATGCGCGCGCCACGTGGCAGCACCTGTGCGCAGCTGCTGTGCGTAGCTGTAGCTGCTGCTGCAAGGCTGTTGTGGCGTCGCTGGCTGCGCAACGGGCCTTGCAGCGCGAGGTGCGGCGTGCGCGGGCGTGCAAGTGTGCGCGCGGGCATACTGCTGTCGGCAAGAGCGGCCCCACCTGTTGTGCAGGTGACAAGTGGCGAACTCTGTTGGGGCCTGCTGTCTGCAGCAGCCCCCAGGGGGCGGCTATTGGGGTCTGTGCGCAGATCTGCGCACGGTTGTTCTGCGCGTACGGCGAGGGACAAGGCAGCTGTGCTAGCTGCAGCCGTGTGCGCCGCCCGGTGAGCTCGTGCCGACATGCTAGCTGTCGCTGCGCAAGCCGAGGGGAGACCTGTTGGCGATAGCAGGGTAGCGCAAGACAGGGGCTCTGTCGCAGCCTGGGCTGGCGTGCGTGCAGTCCCGTCTGCGGGCGTGCCTATGCCAGGGAATGGCGCGACCGCGCAGGCCTGTAGCTTGTTGTCTGGCAGCGTGTCAGAGCGTGTGCTGTTGCTGCTGACAGATGTCAGCGCGGTGTGCAAAGGGCTGGCAGGGCCGTCTGAGCCGGCTCCTGCAGCTCCGGTTGCGGGCGCTACGACGACGACTGAGATTGTCGAGGGTCGGAGCCAGGCGTGTGCGCAGGGGCTGCGCAAGCGTCAGTTGTCAAAGCTGTGGCGTAGCACGGTGGAGCGTGTGCGAAGAGCGCTCCGCACGCGTCGTAGCTGTCGGCGTCGAAGAGGCCACGGAGTCTTGCGATCTCCGCGTTGGCCTCCACGATGGCGTCATTGACGTCGTCGAAGCTGCAGTATTCGGCTTCGGGAGTCAGCGCGGCGTCCGTCGTGGCCGTAGCTGCCGTCATCGCCGGGCGTCCACCCGTGCGAGGGTTGCGCACGCCTCGCTGTCTTGTTGCAGGCAAAGGACCGTCACGAGCGCGCCCGTTCTTGACGTCGCGCTTCTTTTGCAGACAAACGATCTGCAGGTGGCCGGCCTTGCCACAGTAGGTGCAATTGCCGGGCTTGCCATTTTGCGCGAGCGTGCAGTTATGGCGTGAGTGGCCCGTCTTTTTGCAAGACCAGCAGGAGTTACTCGTCGTGGCGGCCATGGAAAGGCGGCCACGCGTAGCTCTGCGTTACTGCATCTGCAGGGGCAGCTGAGGGCGCTGAGGCTGCTACTGTTGCTGGGGCTGGCGGGCAGGCGTCGTGCGCATCGTGGAAGATGGCAGCACCAAGGCCTCCTGGCGCACGCCCGTAGATGCGAGGCCCATACGGTCGCTAATGTTGCTCCGTGCGGCGGCCAGGCTCTGCTTCTCAACGAAGAGGTAGGCCTGCTCCAACGGATACTCTGAACCGTGGCAGTCAATGAGGGGGACGACGGCCCTTTCCCTCAGACGTGGCTCGGCGGTGCGCAAGAAGATGTCCGCGGCCTCCTGGTCAGTGACAGTGCCGACGTCGCGGCGTAGGTGCACCAAGCGGCGGTACATCATGCAGATCGTCTCGTTCTTGCGTTTGAAGAAGTGGTGCAGCTCGTACACCTTCTCTTCAATTGCAACCTGGAACCCTGTCTTGAGGATGTTCCAGAAGGCTTGCACTAGGTCGGCTAGCAGGGTTGCCACTGGTGGGTCACCTACAAGCTCGGTGCGTGTCCGGAGCTTGACTTCCTTCTCGCGGAAGGTGCCGCGGGCCTCGTGAGAGAGGTAGCGCATAAGCGTGTCCAAGGCGTCGCGCTTCGTCAGCGTGGGCGTCTTGAGCTTTGCTGCCGCGAAGTCAGCCTGAAACTCCGAGATGGTATCTTTCAGATCACAGGTGCATGGCCTGCCGCTGAAGCGATAGGCGGACCTGTCAGTCTTGACCTCTTGGTCACCTGCCATAGGATACCAGGAATTGTAATGAGCCCACTGGGACGGTGGCTCGAAAGCAACTGCCGTGCGCTGGGGCGCGGGTTGCTCCTCTTCAGAGGAGTCAATGATAGTGCTGAGATCTGAGTCTGAGTCTTCTTCACTAACCCCTTTGTAGTATGGCAGATAAGAACGCCCACTACGGGTAGGCATACGCTGAAGATTCTAATTGCTTGTAGGCAAAGAGAGGTCTTTTAGAAGTAAGGAGTGTGTACTCTCCAGAGTGAGCACCTCAAAATTGTAAACTGGTAGGAATACAACTAATGAAGTATGACCCAAAAGATCACTGGAAGCACATCATGATCTTCAAGAGTAGTCCTATGGCAGGGGTTTATGTTGTGACTTTGCTCACCACTTGTGAAGTTCTTCAAATGACTGGAAGCTTGGAGGGCTTGCTCTTCACAAGAGAGTAACTAAGTGGTCCTGAAAACACAAGAGATAAAAGTGTAAGTTTTACTGATAATCTCTGTTACTGACACCTGGCATAATGGGACTTCTAAAAGATGTTCCTCTAGGGACATCTCTAGTACTTATACTCCTAGAAACCTGGCGTCGTATGCATGTAGTCACTTTAGGAGGCTCTTCTATGTCCACTAATGTGTACAAGGCATGTACTAGCACTCTTGTAGGCTAAACATAACTCTAACCAATCAAAGCAATGCACGTAGAATATGCTATGTGTCTCTCATTGGTGGAGCGTACCTTGGATGATTCTACCAAGATAGCGCCTCAAAAGTGAATCTGAAACTTGAGGAAGCTTCCTGTAGGGGTCGGTGATGCAGTCACCAAGCTATAGCCTCAATGATGCACTTATACTATGGAAATGCAGAACTTATGTAGGCAAAGGAGCTCGCAAATTTGTGCGCAGTAAGCTAAGGGTCCTTGGGGTCACGAATGGTCAACAATGTCACCTTTGGGTACATTGAGTCAGAAGTTGGCCATTTGGTATGTTTCCTCTAGGGGCCAAAAGGGGTGCGGACTAGATCGCGCCTATCTCACTCGATACTTGCCCAAACGACGCGAAACCGGTGCCATTCGAAAGATGCTTTGACGCGCTACTCTTTGGTGACTTGGAAATTTAGAAAAGGTCAACATATGGATGCGTAGAGTCAAGTCAAAGTTGGCCTTCCTAGGTTGATGTTTCGCACATGTGGAGCTCGATTTTGTGCGTCAGCCTCGACTCAATAAATCATGACAGATAAGAAAAATATGCCTCGCAATCTATGCTCTAGAGTGATACTATCCTCTAAAATAAACAGCAAAAAGCCAAACCAAATCATCCAAGTCACAACCATCATAACTTACTTCCGCACACTAGATTTTATACTTATGCATTCTGGATTCATCAAATTCCTCCACCACCACTTCGCTAGATAACCTCCGCTACACTTATGTACCCCACATTTCCATCTCGCAATTCATACAGAGATATATTTCACACTCTAAGGACTATTGAGCTTCAGCATGCACAAACCTGCACGACCTGCTTGAAGTCCAAATACCAGAGGCGTGCCAGCCCCATGCCTGCCTGCTGTCAGGAGTCAATCCTCAACAGCGGCTCGCATGGCCTCATCGCCAACCTGCTCCCTCCACTCTGCGCTGCACCATGCTCCTCTTCTTCGTGGGGAGGACTTCTCGCAGTTGTGGCACTGACATTGGGTCAATAAGGGTCGACTAAGCTTGATCTTAAAAGCGTTGCATAATCTCGTTCATTACCCACATAGTTTCCGCGTGTTGAGTGCAAACTTGCTGCTTAGCCTTGGACAGCGCATGCTGCATGCGTTGTCGAGCTGCCGCATAGTGAGCTTGCTGTTTCCGACACATCTCCTGCGCTTCCTAACTTTGCTAATCAAGTTCTTCCCTAGCAAGTACCAGTGCCATTACATAAAATGGAAAGTTCTCCTCAACTACTTGGTCAACAAATAATTTCCTCTTCTTAGGCCCAGTGTGAGGGCTCCAAATGATGATGCAATGGAGGAGAGCTCTCTCATGGCAGCAAGCATCTCGTCGTTATGAGGCATGATCTCATTCAAAACTACAATGAATCAGTTGATTGAGTAGATATAATATCCATCCAAATGTAATAGTTAAATAAGCTCAGTCTGCTGAACTATAGTAGATATTAAGCCTGCTGGATCTTTAATTCTTAGTTCAATGACTCAACCGGACGCAACGGGCTGAGATTAACTTAGGTCAGCTTGCTGTCTTAGGTCAAATTCCTGACACATTCTTTGACAATCAGCTGATTGCCGTACTCGGGAGCAGCAAACTGCCTAATTATGCATCTAAGCGTGGTGTGCTAGTTGAAAGGACAGATGACACCCTTAAGGTGGATGGCATTTCGGGATGATGGGAGATGGCTGTGGATTTGGTTAGCCGAGGTTCTACCGACGAGGTTAACTCCCGGGTAGGTGGTACCATCGCACTTGCCGTTGAACAGTTTACTCATTCCATGTATATATGCTAGGAATTGCTTTTGAGTTTGGCAATCGAAAACGAGGCCAACTCTCTTGTATAGCTTACTGAGAAAGATCTGAATCTAAGAGAAGAAGCCATTGATGCAAACTGTCTTCTAACCTTGCTTATGTATGAGTTTACTGTTTGCATGATTGATGCTCGTTTACTTACATTTGACTTATGAGTATTGTCTACCGCTAGTGTATTGTCTTGGGTTGTTAAATCAGTTAACAGAAAATACCATAAAGATTACTTGCTGATATAAAGATCTTCATTGATTATTAATCGCCTATTGGTAAGTCGATTCATTTCAGTGGTATCAAAGCAGGTTATCAGAGTTGTCTTGTACGGTAAGGACTAGATCTCAAGCTAGCAACTCTTGTGAAATGGAGAGTGAGGACAATGATAACATTGAGGAAGGGCTGGACAAAAGCCGCGTCTTTGGACCCCGTACCTACTTGGAAACGCTGCACGACGCAGGAGCCAGAGAGGCTGCAGAGGAGGCAACAGCTCTTGCTACGGTAGCAGCTCAGCTCGCTAAAAATGAACGTATAGCAAAAAGGTAGAAGAAGTAGTAAACAGGAGGATTCCTAAGGAAGGGACAGTAGAGGAGCAAATGGCAGAAAGGGCCAATCTCCGAAACCAACCTCTTGCTGTACCTACTGTTATACCTCTCTCTCAGATTCGCAAACAATTGAGTGCAACACGCAAAGCCGGAGCGGCAGCAATCGGGAATGCCAAAGCTCCTACTAATCAAGCTAATGTTGGTGCTACTGCATTTGCTGGGCTACCACCTCAGTATGT
The DNA here is from genome assembly GCA_009602735.1 of Mesotaenium endlicherianum. Lineage (NCBI taxonomy): Eukaryota > Viridiplantae > Streptophyta > Zygnematophyceae > Zygnematales > Mesotaeniaceae > Mesotaenium > Mesotaenium endlicherianum. Next base: position 156,747 of record WELA01005617.1, on the reverse strand, counting down.
AGATCTTGGAGCATTATTTGTGCAAATGCAATCGCAAATGGCGAGCATGTATCAGTCGCAACGGGAGGACCAAAGGATCATGATGGCATTGCCGCGTGCTAGAGACCAACTGGGTTCTCAAACCACTGGTGGTGGTGGCAGAGGGCCTAGTAAGTCTAAGCCAAAATATCCTCAGGACTTTGACCCTGTCATTACTCATTAGGTCGGGACCGTCAACCCTGCCAAGACACACGTGCGTCGACCATCGACCTAGGAAGGCCGACTTTGACCTTGTTTTACGCATTCATATGTTGACCTCTACTAGCATTCCAAGTTGCCAAGATGTAGAGCGTCACGTCATCTTCCGAACGGCATCGATTGCGCGCCATTTGGTCAAGTATCGAGCGAGATATCCGTGATCTAGTCCGCGCGACCTACCGGCCTCTAGCGGATTCCACCAAAGGCCACTTTGTGACTTAATGTGCCCGAAGGTGACATTGTTGGCTCTTCGCGACTCCAAAGACCTCTAGCCATTAGCATGCAAATCCGCAAGCTTGATAAAGTACACTTAGCATGTATTAGCATAGTATATGAGCACCATCTCAGCCATAACTTGGTGACTGCATCACTCATTCTTAGAGGAAGCTTTCTCACGTTTCAGACCTACTTTTGAGGCATTATCTAGGTATCACTACTCAAGGTAAGCTCCGCCAATGAGAGCCATGCATCCACTTACTTGCACTATATTTGATTGGTGTGTGTTGTGCTTAGCCAATAGGAGAGCTAGTACGTGCTTTGCCTCCACTTTCGTGGACCTAGGAAAGCCTCCTAGTGGGACTGTGTGCATTGAATCCGCCGCCTTCAGCGCCGGTTTTGCAGGGAGTATATAGCAGTATATGCCCTTAGAAGGACATCTTTCTAGAAGTCCAATTATGCCAGCTGTAAGCCACTGAGTTATCAGTAAAGCTTACACTTTTATCTCTTGTGTATTCAGGACCACTTATTCTCTCTCTTGTGAAGAGCAAGCCCTCCTGGCTTCCAGTCACTAGAAGAATTTCACAAGTGGTGAGCAAAGTCACAGCTTAAACCCTGCTATAGGACTACTCCTGAAGACCATGATGTGCTTCCAGTGATCTTTTGGGCCAGACTTCATTAGTTGTTTTCCTACCAGATTACAGGCTTGAGGTGCTCACTCTGGACAGTACACACTCCTTACTTCTAAAAAGATCTCTCTTTGCCTGCACGCAATTAGAGTCTTCAGCGTATGCCTACCCGTAGTGGGCTATCTTACCAACCTTACTACGAAGGAGTTAGTGGCGAGGACTCAGACTCAGATCTCAGTTTTATCATTGATCCCCCAGAGGAGGAGGACCCGGTGCCCCCTCAGCCTACTGCCGTCCACAAGCCACCTCTTCAGTGGACTCACTACGATCACTCATACTCCATGGCAGGTGACAATGATACAAAGGTAGACAGGGCCTCCTTCTTCCGCTTCAGCAGTAGGCCAGGCACCTGTGATCTGGACGACACTATCTCCGAGTGAGGCTGACTTCGAGAACGCTAAGCTCAAGACGCTCGCGCTCACTAAGCGCTAGGTGTTCGGCACGTTCACGCGTTACCTTCTCTACGAGGCTCGCGACACCTACCGAAAGAAGGCAGCCAAGATCCTCACGCGCACGGAGCTGGTAGGGGACGAACAAACCCCACTAGCTGACCCAGTGCAAGCCTTCTGGGACGTCCTCAGACAGGTGTTCCAGGCCGCCACTGAGGAGAAGGTGTACGAGCTGCACCACTTCTTCCGCCGCAAGAATGAGACAATTCGCATGATATACCGACGTCTGACCCACCTACGCAGAGACGTGGGCACGGTTACTGACCAAGAGGCAGCGGAAATCTTCTTGCATGCCGTGGAGCCGCGTCTGAGGGAAAGAGCTATTGCCCCCCTCATCGACCACAAGGGTTCCAAATACTTACTGGAGGACGCTTACCTCTCAGTCGAGAAGCAAAGTCTGGCAGCCGCACGGAGCAACATCAGCGATCGCGTGGGCCTCGCATCTACAGGCGTATGACAGGAGGCCGCGGTGCTGCCATCTTCCACGATGCAACCAGCCCCTGCACGCCAACCCCAGCAGCAGCAACCGCAGCGCTCGCAGCTGCCCCAATCGACTCAGCAGCGCGGAGCGCCGCACGGCCGCATCGCTATGGCCACCACGACGAGCGACCCCTGCTAGTTTTTCGAGAAGATGGGCCATTCTTGCCGTGATTGCACGCTCGCGCAGAACGGCAAGCCCGGCAACTGCACATATTGCGGCAAGGCCGGCCACCTGCAAGTTGTCTGCCTGCAGAAGAAGCACGACCTTGAGAACGGGCGCGCTTGGGACAGATCCTCCAGTGCAGCAAGCCAGCGAGACACGCGTAACCTGCGCACTGGCGGGCGACCCACGATGACGGCGGCCACGGCCACGACTAGCGCCGTGATGACGCCCGACGAGGACCACTACAGTTACGACATCCTCGACAACGTACTGTTAGCGGTTGAGGCCAAGATTGCCCGCCTACACGCTCGCGACGCCAGCACCGGCTACGACGCATGTGGAGCCTGTACGCTCCAGCCAGCGGCACGCTCCCAGCCTGGGTTTCTACTAGTTGCGGACGGGCGCGCTTTGACCAGCCGACGGCTGGCAAGCACCCATCAAGCGCAGCCCAGCAAGCCGACGTAGCAGTCCGCGCCTGCGACAAGGCGTCCTCAACGTCAGCGCAGCCGACACCAACGCTGGCGATGACTCTGGCCTGCACGGCCTTGCTATCAACAGCAAGATCGTCAATGGCCGGCTTGGCGGCAGGTGGCAGCCCCCTGCGAGCCCGTCAGACGGCTGCGCAGGCCGCGACGAGTCTCGGCACGCGCACCGTGCACGCATGCGGAGATTTGCGCACGAGGGAGCAACGAGAGCACAGCCGCTTGCTACTGGCTGCCTGTAGCAGGATCCAGCAGCTGGCGCCACATGGCATGCACTAAGGCGCCACGCCCCATCCCTGTCAGCGTTGCCCGTGGTCAGTCGCCAGGGACGGCGGCGCAAGGTCCCTTTTGGCGACTTGTCCTCCTCGCACCCAGCACGCCAGCCTGCGCAGCTCCATTTGGCAGCTGCTCTCAGGCGCCGCCACTTGGCGTGCGCTGGTGGCGCGACCCGGCAAGAGCGCAGACGGCAAAGGGCGCCGGCACTATCCGCCCTATGGGGACGTCCCCAACACCGCCGCACGACCCGATCATCGAGAAGCCGCCCGACAGCTCGCGCACGGCATTGCTCAGCCAGGGCTTAAACCCTGGCTGCGCGCAAAACCCTTGCAGTCCCGCGAGCTGCGCTGCCAAGGCTACGCAGGGTCTTTTTGCTTGGAAACGGGACGCCCAAGCATCGCACGGGTCCCACGCAGGAGAGAGCGCCGGCGGATTGGCAGCCCATCTGGTGCGCCTCAAGGGCGACCTTGGAGCGCCACCTTGCGGTCCAGCAGGGGTCTCGCAAGTCCCTGCTGCCGTCCCGACGCCTGCGCCAAGACTCGCACAGGCGCTCACCCTCGTCAGGACGCCAGCATCCTTGGCACAGCACGCACCGGTGCCCCCGCTTGCAGCAGGGCCAGGTGCGCCAGGGACGACAGCCGCAGCTCTTGTCTGTTGCGCACGGACACGACCACTTGGCAGCGGCCCGGTAGCTCACGAGGCTACACGCAGACGTCCGCTTGTGGCAACTACGGGTCGAGCATCAGGCGCGCTCAAGCGCGACGGAGCCGACCAGGGACGGCGTACGGAGGAAGCCCTGCGTCTGCCCCGCTCCTTCCGCATTGTGGACCCTCCAGTAGCAACTGTCACACCAGCACCGCACGCACTCGCGTCGCCAGTGATGACGGTAAAGCTGAGCGCCGAGGTGCTATCGCTGGCACTGCACCGCATGCCGGCGGTGTCATTTGCCAAGCTTGGCGTGACGTTGGAGGTGACTAAGCAGGCCGCCCAGTTGATGCTCCGTTCCCGCGCCCCTGGGGATCGCACAGGCACAGACAGGCCGGCAGCAGGAGCTTCCACTGCGACGCTCTCAGCCCCCGCTCGACCCCCGCACGAGCGCAGGCTGATCAGCAACCCCAACGCGGCGTTCCTGGACAACGCGCAAGGGATCGTGCTGGTCAACAAGCAAGCCCCTCAGCGCACCATATTTGACATTGGCGCACAGCCAGTTTTGATCAATCACAGCTATCTCCGGCAGCTGGGCCTCTCCTTAGCTGGTCTGGAGGATCTGCCCATGCGGATCAACACTGCAGCTGGCACCTCCGAGTCCGTGACGGGCCGCATTTGGCTGGCGCTCATCTTCACCTTTCGGTCCGGGACCAAGGACGAGACAACGATCAATCGTCACGCGCTGGTGACGAGCTCTGACACCTTTGACGTCCTCTTGGGGCAGAACGTGCTCTTCCCCATTGGAGCAGTGGTGAATAACTGGACGGAGCGGGCACACTATCGGCCCGACTGGCGCACAGGTCGCACACGCACGGCCTTGTTGCCGTCGGACATTCTGGACAGGCGTCCCACCTCAGCAGTCCTCTACGGCTTCATGGCGCTCGGCAACGATGAGGACCAATTCGGCGTCACTCAAACACGCAAGGGCGGCCCAGAGGAGGACGACGTTTCTGTCGGGGCCAACCTGCTCCAGCCCCAAGACAAGGAGCCTGAGCTACTAAGCGCAGAGCTCCACCTTACCCCACAGCAGCAGGCAAAGCTGTTGACAGCGCAGGCGCGCGATTCCGTGCGCATCTACGCAGCACAGCACGCCGCGACGCGCCAGATTACAGCAGCAGCGAGCGCAGCCGCCGACGTTGCCGCCACCGCAGTGGCCACAGCTGCTAGGGCCCACGAGCTCCTTGCCGCGGCCGCAGACACGAGCCTGCCGGCTGCTCCTGCGCAGCCTCCGCGCAAGAGGGCTTGCTTGCCAGACACCCGGTCCGACGTCCGCCTGCGACAGGAGGTACCAGTTGGAGTGGCCATGCAATTCCAGATGGCATCGCAGCCACCTTCGTCATCGATGCATACCCACGACACGAGCCGTCAAACGGTCGCTTTAGAGGAGGAGGCCATGCGTCAAGCGCCCTATGACTCGCTGACAGACGACGAGTTGTACGAGCGCGCGCCACAGGAGCCCTACGAGCCGACTGAGTCGCAGGCGCGGCCCGTCAATCTCGTCGCTCGCATTCGTCGTAGGCCCACGGGACCCCCAGGGTTCAGCACTCTGACTGGGCCACCAGGCTTTGACGGGCCTGCTGGACCTCCAGGGTTTGGCCGCACTCCCTCGGCCGGACCGCCTGGGTTCAGTCGCCCAGCGTCCGCCAGGTCCGACGCAGCCTACCGCTGTGCCGCAGGGCCCCAATGCCGGCCCAAGCATGATTGCTCCACAGACGCTAGTTGTCGCGACCTCTTGCATCATCTATACAATGGAGGCACCAACGACAACTGGTCCCAAGCCCACGCGTTCTCCGCAGCCACCTCCGCCACCTCCGCCACTGGTGCTTAGGCAGCTCGCGCAGGGGCTAGCGCCGCAGGCACTGCGATGACAACCGTCCCCGTACGCTCAGTCTCACACTTAGAGCCGGGTCGCGGGCTGCGTGGCAGGCGATGCGCTGTCACCCCGCTGCAGCTCAGGCGCAGCTTGCGCAGCGAGCGCAGCCTCACGCCTCCACCCCGACGTGTTCGGTCCTTGACGCCGCCCTATCGCGGCAGCCGCGATCGAGCAGCCACCCCGCCCTACCGCGAGGCAGACGATCGGGAGGACGGTCCGCAGTCCACCACGTTTGCCTCCCACGCGATGTACGACCAGCGCCCGCCCGCTCCTTGCAGCCACTTTGCCGGTGACGGGCCTGGCGGTCCACCTCCGTCCAAAGTGGCCCGCACCAACATTCGCGCATGCGACTCCAGACCCAGTCGCCGCTCAGCAGCCGTTGCTGACCTGGCGCGCCGCCACCAGCGTCCAGACAATCAGCAGCCGCTCCACCCTCAGCTACGTGCCCGGGTGCAGCTGGCGCCTTGCTAGCCTCTGCGCGTCCAACAATTTGCCTACCGCACAGAGCCAGCCGGCAGCGCCAACCCGACGGACCTCCCGTTCCACCGACGCTAGCAGGCGTACTACGACCCGCATCCGTACCTGCCTCAGCGCCCGATTTTGGACCCGCTGGCGTACGCCGCTTCTCACGCGCAGGATTGCGAGGCTAAGCACTTGTGGCAGCTCACCTGCGTGCGCATGGCCCAGTCACGCTCAACACCTGTTCCCTTGCACATCCTGCAGGACGCTTAGGACAAGTGGCGTCAGTACCAGGCCCACGCGCGCGTCGCCCAGCCCCAGCCGCTGGCTGGGCCTCTTCCACATCTTACGCGTGACTACGCCGACCGTGCCGTTGCTGCACTTTGCGTGGCCCCACACCAGTACAGCGTCGCCCGTACGTACCCGCCCACCGCGGAGCCAGGCCATCTTGCCATGGGCCTTTGGCCCCTGCCAACGCCGCTCTACACGAACCAGCTGGATGCGCGACCTGGCGACATCGTTCTGGTGGAGTTGTTCGCCGACATCGCCACTGGATTGCTGGCAACACTGCTGGCAACACTGTAGGCTGGCATTCCCGTCTGGCGCTACGTCTACGTCAACCCTGACCCTGAGGCGCAGCAGGTTGCCCGACGTTAGATGGCGCTCTGCCACGAGCGCTTCCATGACCTCTTCCCCGCACGCGTCTTCCGCCACGCGCAGATTGACTGGCTCATGGACATCCGCGACATCATCGACGAGCACGTGGCGCGCCTCGGCCCATTAGACCTCGTCATTGCTGGCTGGGAATGCCAGGGATCCTCCATTGCAGGCCGCGGCGGTGCCCTCAGCGACCCTTGCACGACACTCTTCTGGCACCTCTTGCGCGTCCTCAACCTGGTTGAGACGCGCTAGCCACCTCACTCCCTCGCGTGGGTCTTGGAGAATGTGGTGGTGCGCGGCGACGAGCGAGCCAATGTTCGCGCCAACTTTGAGCTCTGCAGCAGCTACCTCAGACGCGAGGCCGTCATTGACGCCGCGCAGATTGGGTCCTTCGCCCATCGCGTGCGCGCCTTCTTCACCAACCTGGCCCTGCCAGGCACGCTAGAGGCCCTGGCAGCCGCGCACCCCCACCACACGCGCAACGTCGACTCCATCCTCGACGTCGCCCGGCTGGCCCGACGCGTTACAACCCTACCCTATTTGTCGCAAGCCTAGTGTGAGGTGCTCGGCGATGTCACGCGCGCTCTGCCTACTTTTGTCAGCCGCTACGACAGCACCGCCTACATCGGCGCGGCCCGCGGCATGCTCAACGACCTTTCCTCCGGCCTGTACGAGCCGCCGCGCGCCGTGGAGATGGAGCGCGCCATGGGTCTTTTGGCCCATCTGACCCAGGTGGATAGCATCACCGAGGTCAACCGCGTTTGGCTCTTGGGGCAAGCCATTGATGCCAATGTCTTAACTTGGATTCTTTTGCAGACGCAGGCCTTGACTTCCCTCTATTGGGACGGCCGCCATCCCGAGCTCCCTTGTCGCCTGGACGCGCCAGACGATCGCTTTCCCGAGGACGACAGCGCTTGCCCTCCATCCGGTACCCACTGGCGCTCCCAGCGGGAAGGGCTCGCCCCGCAGGCTCCTCCTTGCCGCCCGTACCAGCCGCCAACCGCCTCCGACGCCGACTCTGGCCCGCTGGGGGGGGGACGGCCTAGGGAGGGGACACAGCGGGCTAGGGAGCCGCATCGCTCCCCCTTTCTTTTTCCTCTTGCACACCGGCAAGCGGCTCCGACTGGACAGCAGGCAGCCGCAAGGCAGGTGCCAGCAAGCGCCAGCAGGTGCCAGCAGGCGCCAGCAGGTGCCAGCAGATGCCAGCAGGAGCAGAGGCAAGCCAGCCGCTCTCTGCCAGCATACAGGCAACGTCGGCAGGAGGGCAGAGCACCGCAGCAACCCACGAGGCGATAGGTGCAGGGCAGGCACCGCCTCCAGCAGCCCCTACATGGAAGCTAGGGGGGACCCTTACCGCGGAGCAGGCAACGCAGCTGACAAAGATGCTCGATGCTCGGCGCAGTGTCTGCTTTGCCAGTGGCATGCATGACTTGGGGCGCTACACTGGCGACCCCATGAGGCTCCGCCTCACGGCAGACGTACCCATCTTCCAAAAGCGATACCGCTACAGTCACTTTGAGGACGGCTTGATCAGCACGCAGACATGCAAGCTGGGGAACAAGCTTATTCGGGAGTTCTCCTCTACCTTCGCGGCCCCTACGGTCATGCCGGCGAAGAAGGATGCCTTAGGCAATTGATCTGAGAAAAGAATGTGCGGTGACTATCGAAAGCTGAACGAGGTCACTGAGCAGGACAGATATTCTATGCCTACCCCTGACAAGATCTTTGATGACATTGGCACGTGCACAGGGTTCTTGGTGCTGGCCTTGAGGTAGGGCTTCAACCAGATACCTACTGCGGAGGAGGACCAGCACAAGACAGCGTTCTGGGGGGCACAACGCCTCTATAAGTGGAGGGTGATGCCCTTCGGGCTGAAGAATGCTCCAGCTACCTTCCAACGAGTCATAGATAAGGAGCTAGCAGGGCTATCCTTTGCCCGGTGCTACATTGATGACGTGCTCGTCTTCTGTGAGACGTTCGAGGAGCACGCGGCGCACATCACCGCCGTCCTGGATCGCTTGGAGGCCGTTGGGCTCAAGTGCCATCCAAGGAAGTGCACTTTTGGGACCCGAGAGGTGGAGTACCTTGGGCATCCTCTCTCCTCCAGTGGCTTGGCATTGCAGCTGGCCAAGATCTCGGCCATCACAGGCATCCCGCCGCCTACCGACATCTTGCAGCTGAGGGCCTTCCTTGGGATCGCCAACTACGACCGCCGCTTCCTGCCTGGCTTCAGCGAGCTTGCTAAGCCACTCAACGATTTGCTGCAAAAGGGGGTGGCCTACATATGAGGAGCAAAGCAGCAGGCGGCGTTCGATAAGCTCAAGGAGCTACTGGTGAGCGCCCCAGTGCTGCGGCAACCTGACCACACTAAGCCCTTCATCCTCCACATTGACTGGTCGCAGGCAGGGCTGGGAGCAGTGCTGGTTCAGGAGCACGACGGCTGCAAGCACGTGGTGGTGTACGCCAGCCGCAGCAACAACCGCGCCGAGGCCAACTATGGCTCTTATAAGAGGGAGTGCCTGGCAGCGGTCTGGACAATCGTGCACTTCAGGCATTACCTCTACGGCACCTACTTCCGTCTCGTCACCAAACATCAGCCGCTCAAATGGCTCATGACATTGGAGCGCCTTACAGGCAAGTACGCGCGGTGGGCACTCATTCTGCAAGAGTACACATTTGACGTGCACCACCGCCCAGGCTCAACCAACATGGACGCCGACGGCCTCAGCCGCAACCCGCTGCCCTCGTCCAAGGATTTGACCGTGGCCCAGCACGATGAGGACGAGCCAGTGGCCTGGCATGCGGCAGCTTTCTTGGCCTTCACGATGGACAGCAATGCGCGGCCCGCGGGGCTCATCAACCGCGACTTGGTGGTGGTCAATACAAGGCGTCTGGCATGGGCAGCAGCAGCAGAGCAGGACAGTTGGCAGCGCGGGCCTGAGGACGTGTGGGACAATGGCGCGTTGCTGCAGTATGTCGCTACTAAGGAGCTGGCGCTAGGCATGGACACGAGGGAGCGCGACCGCGTCCTCAAGCGCAGCCAGGATTTCGTCTTTATGTAGGGTTGACTAAGGCGTGTGATGGCCAACAATTCAGTTCTGGTGGTCCCTGAGCCTGCTATACGCAGCGAGCTGGTTCGCACTGTTCATGAGGCCCTTGGACACTTCGGTGTCAAGCGCACTCTCAGCCTGCTGCAGGCAGAGTACTGGTGGCATGGCATGGCCAAGGTTGTGGCCGACGTCGTCAGCAGCTGCACTCTCTGTGATTGTGTGCTCTCAAGCTTCACAGCGCGCACTGTTGCCCTCAGCCCCCTGCCCATTCAGGAGCTGTTTAATTGGTGGTCATTGGACTTGGCTGGGGAGTTACCCGAGTCCCGCCGAGACAACCTCTACGTCTTGGTTATAATCGAGCACTTGTCCAAGTGGATCGACCTCGTGCCCTTGCCCAGCAAGGCCAGTGAGGGGATCGCTCAGGCGTTCCTTGATCAGGTCCTTAGCCGTTTTGGCGGCTGCGCTGAGGTGCTAACCGACCAGGGCAAGGAGTTCCAGGGCAGCTTTCAAAAGCTGCTGGAGTGCTCCATGATCGACCACCGCATCACCTCCCGCGATCACCCCCAGGCTGACGGCCTTGCAGAGCGCATGGTTCAGACCGTAAAGCTGGGGCTGCGCAAGTACTGCCTGACCCACGACAGCACCCATTGGGACGACGCACTCCCGTGGCTGGCTATGGGATACAATTACGTCGCTAGGCCTCCTTGGCCTCGCATTCTTTCTACTTCCTCCTTTATGGACGCCAGCCGATGCTGCCCGCCGCAGCCAAGACCGTGGCTAACAGTGTCTTGGACTTGGACAATCCCGACACATGGTGAAAGGGGAGAGGGTGCGGGGAGTGCGCCCACACACACTCACGCACCCTCACCCGCGAGTGGAAGCGTGCACGAGGACCTTTCCTAGTTGCATACACAAGGTGGAGTGGCCTGGTGGTATGCCACCCTTGCAAAATTTAGAGGGCTACATGCTCAGCTGTTCCAGCGCCTGATGCCCATGACCATGGACAACCTCAGTATTACTCAGCATCGCGAAACGCTTGGATATGCCATGCCTCGTGGAGGAGCCTATCGTGTTGTAGTTTTTTGCAGGTGACTACGTGTACCTGCGACGCCAGACAAAGAAAACAACAGATCGCAAGTCATCCTGCGCGTCAAGCGTGCCTTGGCGCCGAGAGTATTAGAGTTGGAAGGCGCAGATGGCCGTCTTCACAAGGACCACACAAAGAACTGTGGACCATGCCACCTTCCTTACCTTGATGCGCAGGTTCGTCCCCGCGACGCGCGGCCTCCCAAGGACTGGGCGTGCCAGATCTGCCACAGCCCTGGCAAGAAGGCCAAGATGCTGCTCTGCGACAGCTGCAACCTTGGCTTCCACATCGGCTGCCTTGACCCATCTTTGGAGCGTGTACCCGCAAGAGATTGGTTTTGTAATGACTGCTGAGAGTTAGCTAGCGGTAGCATTATCAGCTCATCAGCTGGAGGCTAAAAACTGGGGGGGGAATAAAAACATTTGACAACTGACCTTCTTTTTGGCCATAAGGCCGCATGCATTTTTGCTTTTGCCATGGGAAGTCTTGCTTGTCCACTTGTGTGTTGCTTACATAGATTAGACGTGTCCAACCCCATAATGCATGATAACCCTGAGGGAAACAAAAAGTACTACCTAATCAAGTTTCTTGCTGATGTTGAGCAGTGGGTGGAGAACTACCCAGAACTGCAAGACTACGAGAAAGTCAGGCACACTGGTGCTCTATTGAAAGGCAGTGCAGCAGACTGGTGGCTGTATTGGAAAGAAGAGCGTAAGGCTCAATAACTCGGTGACCCTACTTGGGTAGAGTTTGTCGAGAAGTTGCATGAGAATTTTGATTTTATCAATCAGCAGGAGAAAGCTATCTATGCAATGATTTCTTGACACAGAAGCAGACCACTTCAATTGCTGAGTTTGCTCAAAAGTCCCAGGAGAACATGATGAAGCAGCCGGAATTGCCAAAACGGTGTAGAATAGCCTACTTCAGGTATGGCTTGAAGCCCGAGGTCTTAGGTCATTTTTCTGAAAAGAAATATGAGAAACCGGTTGACTTGATTCAGGATGTTGATGCTTGGGATTAGCAGGATTCCAATCACAAGCGCCAGTGTAATGCTTTAATATCTAAGATTATTAAAAAGCCACATGGTTCCTACAATGCAACTGAAGGAGATCAAGCTGAGGATGATCAGTGGGAGGAGTATGAGTATGAGTGTAATGCTATGCAGACTAGAGGGAGAGGTGGATACTCCCCAGGTGGTTATGGAAGACGTGGTGGTTGTAGTGATTTGAGTCATTATATATTAGTTTGCATATATTTTAATGTTTTCAAATATATTTGGAGTAGTGTTGTGTGGATTCAAGTGTGAACAGGTACTCTAGTGAATTGGTTCATGTCCTTTGAACCTTTCAAGGCATTTTTGAAGTTAGAGGAAAGACCTAGAAGAACTCCACGTGGCAAAAGTCAAATGTGCCATTTTTAGGTCAAAAGGACATGTGTACATTATTCTAGAAAGAGGTGGCAAGTTTTGGGATGTGTTGGGTGCCAACACATCAACATACACCTTCCTAGAAATTACTTATGTAGCAAGTATATAAACAAGAGCTAGAACATAGAAAGACATTCCAGAATCACTCTTGTACTTGCCAAAATCCATAAATATATTAACTTTCAAGAAGCCATCTCTCTTTCAAGAAGCTACCACTTGTGTTCAAAGATCCTTGTCTTGAATAGATAAAGTATTATATTTCACTAAGTAGTTTATCTATCTGTCTCACTACAGTGGTAGAACTAAGCCGAGACCAGCCTCAGCAAAATCTATTTGCTGCCACTGCTAGGAGTTGGGTCACTACAGAGAGCAGTATCCTAGGAAGCACCTTCCAAGGTCAAGAAAAAGGATCAGCTTTTGTAAGACACCAATAGTCAGTAATCCAGTCTACTGACTGTGAGGATGCTAGAGATATAGAGTCATCGCTAGCTTCCCTCGTAGCAGGTATGATGGGTCCTGCTGAACTGGATTCACTATGCATGCTTGACAAATAGATAAAGGAGATCATCAGCAATATAGACCTCCAGAGTGTGCACACTCAGGATAATCTTATTCCACCTGATGTCCGACATTTCTTTGCTAAGTCAGAAGAACAATGCGAAAGTCAAGAAAAATCAGTGCCCTCTATCGCACGCCATTGTATGATTGCAGGCAGGAAGGTGAGGGCATTTGTTGACGGAGGGGTGTCACATACTTTTATCCATAAGGACTTAGTTAAGCAGCTAAGGCTGCCTACTGTCACCCAAGGGAATATAAATTTTGGAGACGCTTCAAGTATCCCAGGAGGAGTTCTAACCAAACCTATTGAGGTTCAGTGAGGTTATGGCATTGCAAATCTATCTAAAACCATTACATTTGGGGTACTCAACACTGGCTTTTATGATCTCGTGCTAGGAAGGTCCTGGCTTAATAAACATCAAGCTGAAGTGTGTTGGAGCAGAGGTACAGTTGAAGTGAGGAGCCAGTGATTGGCAGACTAACTTGGCACCCACCAGTGCTCTTCCTCTTGTCTTGTATGGATGACAATTGAAGGAAAAGAAGAGGCTTCCAGGAGGATTCAAATTGCTGAATGCAATGGAATTCATCGAAAGCTGGAACCAGAAGGAAGACAGAATGTTCTGTCTGCAGCTAAAGGATACCTCCTCAACTTGAAGAATTGGTTAAGAAAAAGGTGAGCCCTCCAGAGCGCCCTACCACTGCAAAAAATTGTTGCTCAGTATACTGATGTTCTTAATATGTCTCCGGAATTGCCTCCTAAGAGGAAAGTAGATCATAAGATTGATTTATTACTTGGGAGTGGCAACGCACATATGGCTTGTCTTATGTAGAGAGTGAAAGTTTAAAAACACAGACTGCAGAGCTGGAGAAAAATGGTTATATTTCTCCCAATAAATCACCCATCTCATTTGTTAAGAAAAAGGATGGGAGTATGCGAATGTGTGTGGATTACAGAGCTTTTAACAGAAGTACAGTAAAGAACAAGTATGCTTTACCCAGAATCAAGGACTTGCTTGATACTCTATCTGGTGCTAACGTGTTCAGGAAGATGATCTTAAAAGCGGCTACATCAAATCAAAATTGCTAAGGGGGATGAACACAAGACTGCTTCCCGCACACGTTATGGACACCATGAGTTTAATGTGATACCATTTGGACTGACTAATGCTCTTGTAACCGTTATGGGTGCTATGAAATACATTTTCAGGCCTTACTTGGATAAGTTTGTGTGAGTCTTCTTGAATGATATTTTAATCCTTTCTAAAAATGAAGCTAAGCATGCTGAGCACTTGAAGACAGTAATGGACACTCTAATAAAGAATTAGTAATATGCCAAAATGAGCAAGTGTGATTTCTTTAAAGAGAGTATTGAATTCTTGGGACACGTTGTCAGATAAGAAGGCATCAGTGTGGATCCAAAGAAAGTCCAGATTATAAGGGACTGGCCAATACCACAGTCTGTCTCAGAGTTTATATCCTTATTCGGGTTGGCTAACTATTATAGGAGATTAATTAAGAATTATTCCACAAAGGTCAGTAAACTGACTGATCTCACCAAGGACATAGGGTATGTGTGGGGGGAAGAGCCGCAAGCTGCTTTCCAGACCCTTAAAGATGACCTCCGTTCTGCCCCAGTCTTAGCTGTGTATGACCCCAGCAAACTTGTGCAGGTGGTTACTGATGCTTCTGACTTTGCCATGGGTGCTATTTTGTTGCAGCCTCCCGTCAAAACCACAAAGGATGGTAACGTAAAGCAAGAATGGCACCTTGTGCTGTATGAGTCTATGAAATTCAATCCAGCTGCAATTAGCTATTTTGTGCACGATAAAGAGCTGCTGGCTATCATTCATGTTCTCAAACAGTGGAGAGCATACTTACATGGCAAAGCTTTTAAGGTAATTAGAAATCATCTACCTCTCACTCATTTTCAAACGAAGTCCAAGCTGTCAAGGTGGGAGAACCGCTGGAGCCAGATGCTGAAGCAGTTCCAAGTCCAGATTGACTACAAACCACAGAAGTTGATTCCTGCTGATGCACTCTCAAGAAGACGTGACTTGCACAAAAGGAACTTTGATCAGCATGCTGTAGATAAAGTCCTTTGTGCACTCACTTCATTAAATGTCAAAAAGTCCTTCCTTGAACAACTTAGGAAAGCCTACCTTTTGACCCAACATTTGAGCCCAGGCCCACTGATGGTGTGTGTCTTGCTACTGCACTCGGGTATAAGCTAAAGAGAGGGGTGTGGGTAATCAAAACCACCTCAGGCAGGCTGAAGTTGGTAATTCCTAACAACTTGGAAATAAGGTCACTTTTATTGAGTGAAGTACATAACAGTTTACTAGGAGGACATTTGGGGCAGGCCAAAATATTTGGCAAACTGGCAAAACAATACCACTAAGAAGGGTTGCATCGGAAGATCTTGAAATATGTCTTGTGATCAATGTCAGAAAAACAGGTCTAGAAACACACCACTCGGAGAAATTTTGCAACCACTATCCATTCCAGCTGGACGATGGGAAACAATATCCATGGTCTGGGTGGTAACACTACTAAGAACTGCCACTGGGCATGATTCAATACTGGTAGTAGTACATAACTTGACAAAAATGGTCATTTTCATCCCCACCAATGTCAAGGTGACTGCACTCAAAATTGCAAGACAGTTTTACTACCATGTAGTATGCCAACATGGGCTACCTTCCAATATTATCTCGGACAGGGACTCAAAATTAACCTCTGAGTGCTGAAGAGCTAATGGGAGTCCAACAGTTGCTCAGCACAGCAAACCACCCTCAAACTGATGGGTAGACTAAGAGAACTAATCGAGGTTTGCAAGAGGTGCTGAGAGCATATATTAACCAAAAACAAGATAATTGGGATGACCTCTTGCCTCAAATTCACTTTTAGGTCAACGGCGCGGTGCATGCGTCAACGGGAAAGACCCCTTTTGAACTTAGTCTGGGTAGAGCTCCCAAGCCTCCTTTAGATGTGCTAGGGGAGTCTTTAACTTACCCTAAGGGAATTGACAACCCGATCTCCCTTCAGTTGACTCAGGAGTTTGCTGACACCTTGTCAAAAGTCCAACAGAACCTGCACAAAGCCCAAGAGAATCAACAAACATATGCTAATCAACACTGTCGCCAACTGACATTTTCTAAGGGAAATTTGGTCAAACTGCATTCGCAACACCTGTATCTGCCTGGTGTGGTTAAGAAAAAGCTTGGTCCGGTGTGGGTTGGTCCATATTCGGTGGTGCGCCGTGTCGGCCAGAATGCTTACAAACTGAACATGTCAGCTAGGGAGCAGGCTGAAGGCCAAGCAACTCCCAGCTCGTTTTAAGAAAGGGCGGTTAGTTGATTTTTCCATGTCTACCAGGGAGCAGGATGACTTGGTGGATGAGACCCCTACCCTCTCAGAAGAGGAAAATGAGGAGGATGAGGAAGAAGAACAGGGTAGGGGAGAGGCATCAACCGCTGGAGCTCAGGAGACCCAAGGACAGGCAGAGGCAGGGACTCCTAGGGGGCCAAGAGCATGGACTGTGACCCCCACTGTCGCGGCAACAGGACCTCGCGCTTGGTCGCCCAGCCCACCTGCCCAGGCAGAGAAAGAAGCAAATTTGACTGTACTTAGCAGCAGAGATAGGCAAAAATCCCAAGAGGACAGAACTCAAAGGAGGGAAGCGCGCGGTGTGGACCACAAGTATGCTGGCCACCCCCTTCAGTCAGGGACATGTGCTCCTTGCCAATGAAATTTAGCATCGTACTGGGTTGCCTGTCTATGTAGAAATCAACACCCAGGTGGTTAAAGAGCAGGCTGCAATCCTCCATTCATCCCGTGGTCCATCTTTAAAACAAACAGGGTTCTTTAGGAGGCTAGCTAACAGACCTAGAGGGTTGTCCAGGTCTAGTTCCAGATCTCAGTTTCCTAACTTTGGGGCCCCAGGTTCATCTCCCTAGATTGAGAAACCATCCTCCAGTCAAGCCTTGCTGGGGGTCTCTCTGTTTGCACTCCACAACGGTGGTGGACTAAGTGTGGAGGTGACATTTTGCTGCCACTGGTGATCCCCACAGCTAGGCAACGGTGTTGAAGCAAGAGGCAGGCAGAAGGGACTGTCAATTTTCTTAATACCTTGCTCTTCAGTTTAGTGTTGTTGAGGCAACGACAATTTAAGTTGATGGGATTGTAATGAAACAGTTAATCGGTAAATATAATATTCATTTATATATAGTAGTTATAAAATTCAGTCTGCTAAACTTTAGTTATTATTCAGTATGTTGGACTTTTAATAATAAGTTTAATAACTCAGTCGAGATCAGCACGCTGAAGACAACTTAGGTCAGCTTGCTGACACATTCTTTGACAGTTAGCTGGCTTCCGTGTCCGGTAGCAGCAAGCTACCTAGTCATGCAAATCAGTGTGATATGCTAGATGGATGGCGATTTGGGATGATGGGAGATGGCTGTGGATTTGGTTAGCCGAGGTCCTACCAACGTGGTTAAATCCCGGGTAGGCGGTGCCATCGCACTTGCCATTGAACAATATACTCATTCCATGTACATAGGCTAGGTATTGCTTTTGAGTTCGGCATTCGGAAACAAGGCCAACGCTCTTGTATAGCAAACTGGGCGATATCTGAATCCAAGGCGAGAAGCCATTGATACGAACGGTCTTCTAACCTTGCTTATGTATGAGATTATTGATTGCATGATTGATGCTTGTTTCCTTGCATTTGACTTACGAGTATTGTCTATCGCTAGTGCATTGTCTTGGGCTGTTCAAGTAGTTAACAGAAAATACCTAGGAATTATTGGCTGATATAAAGGTGTTTATTGATTGTTAACCGCCTATTGGTAAGACAATTCAATTTTTAAAGCTGCATTCACTCTACTGAGGTCTAGAATCAGTCCGAGCTTCTTGCCCTCGACCACATGTAGTGGGCTGACACAGAGTGGTTGTTGCCTTAGTCCACACTCTAGCTGCTCCTATGAGCACCAGTTCTTGGATAAAGTCTCTGGTAAACTCTAAGTGTTTCTGAACTGTGTTGTGGTTCTCCTGAGCAAAAGACCTGGGGGGTGAAGCTGTCCACTGAAGTTTGTAACCTCTAGCTATGACTGACAACGCAAGATTGCATGTCCTCTAGGATTTTCACCAGTTCAATCTTTCTGTCAAACGTTTGGCTGGATCGGAGATTTCTTGTGTGGATCTGACCTTGTGAGAGATGACCTCTTCCTGTCTGCCCAATAGAATCATGAACTTCTCTGTGCAATCCAGGTGTGCCAGATAATCAATGGAACCATGGATGCCCACTTAACAGACTGATTAACAACAATGTACAAGTTGATTGCCTTAGCCGACGCATCTGATTGTCTCAGATTCCTCAGTTGATTGTCTCAGCAGCAAGCTTGGTTGTCCCAAGCGACATTCACATTTGTAAGACAGTAATGAGAGTAATAAAATCTTAATGCTAAATTGCTTCAGTTGTTACAATAGTCCCAAGCTAAGTTCTAGGATCTGATTAGTAAACTACTTACAAAATGTAGTTGCTAATAACCTGCTGGTGCTTCATTGCAGTACATTGTGGACTACTACTGAAGGCCAGGAGTAAAGCTACGACACACTCTTGCACTTGTCTTGTAACAGCTAGCAGCACCAAGCAGCACATAGCAGCACGTAATTGTGGGTAATTGCATATGTCAGCACTTCCATTCCAGATGTTGACTCCAGGTTGACTACCTTAAACTTGCCTTGGACTTCCTCCATCGGGCCTCGATTCAGGGCCATTGATGGTGACTGATGGTGACTTATGGTGACCGGTTTATTTGGGGGCGATTGAGATTCAATGAAATGAATCGACTTACCAATAGGCGATTTATGTTTTGAAACAGATAGATACAGTACTTAGTGAAATATAATACTTTATCTATTCAAGACAAGGATCTTTGAACACAAGTGGTAGCTTCTTGCAAGAGAGATGACTTCTTGAAAGTTAATGTATTTCTGGAATTTGGCACGTACAAGAGTGAGTCTGGAATGTCTTTCTATGTTCTAGCTCTTGTTTATATACTTGCTACATAAGTAATTTCTAGGAAGGTGTACGGTGATGTGTTGGCACCCATGTGTTTGAATCTTGCCACATGGAGTTCTTCTAGGTCCTTCCTCTAACTTCAAAGAACATGAACCAAGTCACTAGAGTATCTATTCACACTTGACTCCACACAATACTACTCCAAATACATTCACAAGCATTAAAATATATGCCAACTAATATATTATAACTCAAATCACTACATCACCCCCCCGACAGAAAAAGCGACGTCTCGGCGCGTCAAGTAAGGTCTTACACATGTGGAGCAGACTAGTCAACAGCTTCAAGTCAGATGCCACACATGTGAAGAGGATTAGTCAAAGGCGCCAAGTCAGGTGCTACACATGTAAGGTAGACTAGGCAAGGTTGTGGGTGGTGTGACCTTATTGGCTAGCCTACTCCTTGACGATAAAGAAAATTGTACAAGTTGGCCCAGAATCTGCCATAAATTCAAAAATTCATAGCGTCCACATAAATGCTTTAAATCTAAAAATTCAAGTGCCAGACGGATTGCGTCAAAGCACTCTACCAGGTCACCAAATTTGAGAGTTTTATAATCTCTGGAGTGTCGTTGAGAGCTGAGAGAGTAGGCACTCCTCCAAATCTGTGCAGAAACTTTTGAAAATCATATGTCCTATACTTCTCCAAATTCTGCAAAATATGTCTCAAAATGGACGTTGCAACATGTTCTACCAGGGTCTTAAGTTTCAGAGCATTCCAAGTTCAGGGGAGGGTGCAATGTTAGAAGGCATATTCTGCCCTAATAATGCCAGCAGCCTGACCCCCTTCTACTTAGTGCATCATATCTCTCTCACCAGCGCTCCAAATTAAGCAAACTTGGATTTCAAATGACCGGCTACTTATGGACTACAGTCCAGTAAGATTTTAGAATTTATTATGCAGAGACCTATCACCAGTAGCAGTTCTAGTTTTTTGTTCAGAAACTGCGAGAAGAGAAGAGTGTCTAATGTCAACTTTTCCTCTTTCTTGTTCTTCCAGGCTGCCTCCAAGGGGTCTTCTGCTGCTTCTTGATGGTGGCAGGCTGTCTCCCTGAAGTCTTCGGGCTTCTAGTAGAGAAACTTGGGACTGGTCCAAGATGGGGTTTGGCGATATGGAAGCGCTTCAACTTTCTCTGAACTTTGTCAAGGTAGTGCGCTGCCACCCAACTATTCTCAGAATCTGGATATCCTTTCCACTTGATCAAGTATTGCTGCTGTCTCCTGAAATTTCTCATAGCCACTATGTCTTCCACTTCGTACTCCAAATGATCATCCACTATTGTTGGGGCTGGTGGGGTTGTCACACGTCCTGGGAACTTGTTGTCGGGTTGCACATATGGCTTGAAAAGGGAAGCGTGGAATACGGGGTCGATGTGCATAGTCTGGGGAAGTTCTAGCTTGAAAGCAACGGGGTTGACTTGCTGGATAATCTTGAAGGGTCCCAAATACTTGGGAGAGAACTTGGTGCCGGCAGGCCTGTTGTTCAGGGAAATATTCTTGGCTGATAGTAACACGTTGTCACCTACTCTGTACGTAATTTCTCTTCCGGACCTGTTTGCCACTCTTGCTGGAGCCTCTTGGGCGTGTTGTAGAGCTTTCTTCGCTGCTGTAAGGGTTGCTTCTAATGTGTTCTTAAAATCTGTTGCTGCGAGAACTTCATCATGGCCAGCAGCGAAGCTCAGCGGCGTGGTTGGATGGAAGCCATAGTTGAGGAAGAATGGGGACTCTTGAATAAAAGCATGCGTCGTGTTGTCGTACGCAAACTCCAGGGGGGTCAAGTACATGTCCCAATCTTGCTCCAGAGTAGACACGTAGGCCTTTAGAGAGGTCTTTAGGGTACGATTCATACGCTCGGTTTGCCCATCTGATTGCGGATGGTAGGCAGTGGACATATCCAGCGATGTACCCAAGTTCTTGAATAGATTTTTCCAAAAATGGCTTGTGAATCTTGGATCTCTATCTGACACAATTCTTGATGGTAGTCCATGGAGTCGGAAGATGTTGTCAAACATGAGTCTTGCAAGTTATGGTGCTGTAGCCTTAGTCGTCGTGGCAATGTAATGAGCCATCTTGGTAAGTCTGTCCACCACCGTGAGTATTGCATTTGGCCTCGAGGTGTCACGGGCAGGTCCACGATAAGGTCCATTGAGATGTCCGTCCATTGTCTTTCGAGGATTGGTAGTGGTCGGAGGAGTCCTCCCGCCTTTTGCGATGATGGCTTGTTTCTTTGGCATGTGTCACAGCTCCTGCAGTATTCCTTGACTTGCTTAGACATGCCTGGCCAACAGTAAGTCCTGGCTAGAACGCCCGTGGTCCTTAGGATTCCAAATTGTCCTCCGAGAGGGTTGTCGTGTGCTTCTCGTAGAAGCAAGAGCCGGAGGTCTAAGGCATTAGGAACACATCTCTGGCCCGTGTCTTGCCTGACCCAATTATTGCCTTCTTGCTTCTTGTATGGATCCAAGGCTGCTTCTCCGTTCTTGTAGTAAGGGTCTCTTTCATAGGCGGCTGAAATTCGAGCTTCCAGATCTGTCTTCAGGGATGTCATCACTGCGTTTAATTGCAATCTTGAGAGGGGGTCAGCCGGGTTTGTGTTGCCGGGCTGGTACTGAATCGTGATGTTGTATTGTTGCAAGTATCCGCTCCATCTTGCTTGTCTCCTTGAGAGATACGGCTGCGTCTGGAGGTGCTTTAACGCCTCGTGGTCCGTGGTGACCAGTACTTTGCGTCCTTCAACGTAGCAGCGCCAACTCTTCAAGGCATGTACAATCGCCAATGCCTCTCGCTCCGTGGTTGTATAATTTTGCTCGGCTGGATTTAGCTTCCTTGACTCGTAGGCAATGGGCTGCAGTCCCTTGCCTTGGTCTTGAAGCAGGATTGCTCCAATTGAATAGAAAGATGCATTGGTGATGACGTGGAAGGGCCAATCTGGATTTGGACTTGGGAGTGTGAGCACCGGAGATGTTGTCAATCTTTGCTTCAGTTGTTGGAATGCTTCCTCCTCTTTCTTGGTCCATACATATGGCTTGTCCTTCTTGAGTAGATCCGTGAGAGGGGCTACTACGTGCGAGAAGCTCTGGATGAATCTCCTGTACCAATTGGCAAATCCCAAGAATGACTGGAGTTCTTTCTTGGTCGTGGGGATTGGCCATTCCTCCACCACCGTGGTCTTCTTGGGGTTCATCTTGATGCCATCAGCAGTCACGTGGAGACCTAGGAACTCCACTTCTTGTTTGGCAAACTCGCACTTTGACTCCTTTGCAAATAGCTTTTTTTGCTTCAATACTTCGAGGGCATCTTTCAAGTGTCTCGCATGCTCTTCAAGGGTCTTGCTGTAGAAAAGGATGTCGTCGATGAACACCACCACAAATGTGTCCAATATGGGCTGAAATATGGTGTTCATCATAGTCATGAAAGTTGCTGGCGCGTTGGTGAGTCCAAATGGCAAGACCATGAACTCAAAATGTCCATATCTTGTCCTGAACGCCGTTTTCTCTATGTCAAGTTCAGCGATGCGAATCTGGTGGTAACCGCTTCTCAAGTCCACCTTCGTGGAGTACTTGGCTCCAACCAGCCGGTCCATGAGCTCATCCATGCGCGGCAGCGGGTATCGATTCTTGATGGTGATCTTGTTGAGGGCGCGATAGTCCACACATATCCTCAAGGTACCATCTTTCTTCTTGACAAATAGCACCGGGGCTCCAAATGGCGACTTGCTAGGTTGATTGAAGCCATGCTCCAGTAGCTCCTTGATTTGCTTCTTGACTTCGTCCAGCTTCGTGTATGACATCTTGAACGTAGGCCGAGAGATGGGCTTGCTTCCGGGCTCCAACTCCATCTTGTGGTCTACGAATCTCTTGGGGGGTAGGCCCTTGGGCAATTCAGGGGAGAATACTTCTTTGTAGTCCTTTAAGACTTCTTGTATCTCCTTGGGAAGGGGGCTGCCTTCTTGACTCTCGATGTCTTTCTTGATGTCTTTTGGTGTGATCAAGACCAAAAGAAGCTCGTGTCCCTTCCTCACAAGTCTCTTGAGTTGGAGGGCGGACAATAGTATCTCGTGTGCCGGCTTCTCGATGTCTTGGATCTGGATATTCTGGATTGCGCGCAAAATACAGATTATTGAAGTGATGTTGATCTTGATAGTACCGTCTCTCCAATCAACTTGGGGGTTGTGCTTGGTCAACCAAGGCGTCCCTAGGATGACGTTGTACTTGCCCAATTGCATGGGGGAGAATACTACTTTGTCCTTGAAGGACTTGATAGAGAGTGCCAAGGGGTACGTCTTCTTGGAAGGGGTAGTATAGGAGAATCCATCAGGCATCGTAATCTCCTCGTCGTGGTCAAGAGTTCGCATAATACCGTGCTTGGTGGCAAAATCTGCAGCGATGAAGTTACCTTGAGCTCCGCTATCCACCAAGATGTGGACCTTCTCTCCTCCAAGGTAACCTCTCAAACTCATTGGGGCTGGAACGTCGTCTTCAACGGGGGTCTCCATCTCACTTGGCTTGTTGTCTTCTCGTGAAGTGGATCTTGGGGTGGTAGGCTCTTGACCTACCGGCGCTGTCTATTTTTTGACATCTTTTTGGGGCATGAGAGTGCACGATGGCCCTTTTCCTTACAATAAAAGCATAGTCCAGCTGTCATGAGAGCTTCTTTTCCAGCCGTGGAGAGTCTTGCTTTCACTCCTTGCTGGTTTCTTGCATCATAAGTGTCATTGGAGGGTCTTCCACTCTTTCGGGCAGCCGCGGAGTCCCTTTTAATAACTCCAATTTCCATGGGTGTGGGTCCAAATTCGGATGTGGAAGGGGCTGCGTACACCCGCGTCGTCGGTACCCGTGAAGATGAAGGCACGGAGTGCTTGAAATCCAAGGTATCCACCTTTTGGGCCACTTCAATGATCTTTGAGAAGTCCGTCAAGTCGCGTAACTCCACTTCCTTTGCCACCTTGGGTTTGAGGCCAAAGATGTAACGGTCAATCTTCTCCTCGAGAGACATGTTGGGGATCTCAAGAGTGAGGGCGTGAAATCTGGATGTATACTCTTGAACGGACGTCGTTTGCTTGAGATGGTGGAGCTTTCCTCGGGCAATCTTCTCCGCATTGATGGGCATGAATTGCTTCTTGAGGGCCTCACGAAAATCTGCCCATCTTGCATATGATGGTGGGGGCTCTTGGCCGAGCATGGGGTGCGCCATAGCTTGATATATAGCCGCTTGATAGTTACGCCACCATGATTTTGCTGCTCCTCTAAGTAAGGTAACGGCAAAGGGAACGTAGTCCTCCTCGGGTTCTTCAAGGAATACGAGGTACGTCTCCACTAGGTAGAGCCATAAATTCAGGTTGGCACCTTTCCCGGGGTTGAAAGTGTCGGGTTTGCCGGGCTTGATGAGTTTCCTTGCTCTCGTTGGCTCTTGTGGAGGCGCTTGAGCCGGGGCTGGATTTTGAGCATTGCTCGCAATAGGGGCAACCATGGCAGCCATAGCTTCTCTTGACGCTTGCACGGTTGCTTCATAGGTGGCCAAGCCCACTTGGTTGTGGACGGTCATTAGGAAGGCTGCCCACTCATTTGCGGGAACTCCTTGTGGTGGGGTCAACTTTGCTATAGCGGCTGCCACGGGATTTGACGGTGCTCCTCCTTGTGGTGCTTCTTGTTGTTGCAGATTTCCTTGAGTGGGCTCTCCCATTGGCGCTGGAGGAGGGTCTCTTGGAGAGGAAGGGCTTCCTTCGAAAGCTAGCTGTTGGTCTTGAGGATCGGCCATCTTCTTGTGCTACCAAAGTGCCTAGCTCCGATACCACTGTAGTGAAACACATAGATAATGTACTTAGTAAAATAGAATACTTTATTTATTCAAGAAAAGGATCTTTGAATACAAGTGGTAGCTTCTTGAAAGAGAGATGACTTATTGAAAGTTAATGTATTTCTGGAATTTGGCACGTACAAGAGTGATTCTGGAATGTCTTTGTATGTTCTAGCTCTTGTTTATATACTTGCTACATAAGTAATTTCTAGGATGGTGTATGTTGATGTGTTGGCACCCAACACATCCCAAAACTTGCCACCTCTTTCTATAATAATGTACACATGTCCTTTTGACCTAAAAATGGCACAGTTGAATTTTGCCACGTGGAGTTCTTCTAGGTCCTTCCTCTAACTTCGAAAATGCCTTAGAAGGTTCAAAGGACATGAACCAAGTCACTAGAGTATCTATTCACACTTGAATCCACATA
This sequence comes from Mesotaenium endlicherianum, assembly GCA_009602735.1. Lineage (NCBI taxonomy): Eukaryota > Viridiplantae > Streptophyta > Zygnematophyceae > Zygnematales > Mesotaeniaceae > Mesotaenium > Mesotaenium endlicherianum. The sequence continues at coordinate 131,627 of WELA01005617.1, read as the reverse complement.
TTACTACTCCAAATGTTTTCAAAAGCATTAAAATATATGCCAACTAATATATTACAACTCAAATCACTACAATTTAATAATCAATTTAGATCTTTATATCAGCGAGTAATTTTTATGGTATTTTATGTTTAGTGATGTGACAGCGATAGACAACAAACTAGCAGGGAACAATACTCGCAAGTCGAATGCAAGTAAATTAGCATCAATATTGCAATCAGTAAACTCATATATAAGCAAGGCGAGAAGACAGTGCGTATCAATGGCTTCTCGCTTTGGATTCAGATATCTTTCAGTAAGCAATACAAGAGAGTTGGCCTCGTTTCCAAATGCCGAACTCGAGAGCAATACCTAGCATATGTACATGGAATGAGTAAACTGTTCAACGACAAGTGCAATGGCACCGCCTAACCGGGAATTAACCACGTTGGTAGGACCTCGGCTAACCAAATCCACAGCCATCTCCCATCATCCTGAATCGCCATCCACCTTAAGGATGTCATCTGGCCACTCATCTAGCACACAATGCTTAGATGCATTGCTAGGCAGTTTGTTGCTGCCGAGTGCGGCAGACAGCAGAATGTCAAAGAATGTGTCAGCAAGCTGACCCAAGTCAACAAGTTGACCTAATTGACTTCAGCCAGTTGCTCGCGGCTGAGTCATTTAACTAAGTATCAAATATCCATCAGACAAGATTAACTAAAATTCAGCAGGCTGAACTCATTCATCTATTATATTTGAATGAATATAATATCTATCCGATATATTGACTCATTACAATCCCTCTCACTTAAATTGTTGTCGACTCGCCAACACTCCTTAATTATTATTCGCAACAAAATCACAATCATGCAACAAACCAACTGACTCTAAAACAAAGACAACAGCAAGCTAAGTATCGAGGGCTCTATCTTTTGGGGAGCGAGACTTGGAACTGGATCTCCTTCTCCTGTTTGATAGCCTCTTAAAACCTTGGGGGGCTCAGACCAGGGTGAACCAAGGGATAAACGCGATTTACCGAATTTTTTTTCAACTTCAATCAAAGGTTTAGCAGCCTGCTCTTATACTGTCTGCAAGTTGATGAAGATCGCTCTCTCCTGTGCAGCTCTCGGGGACATACACTGGCATACCGGAGGGGTGCTGCATGATATGGGCTAAGGGCACATGCCCTCTATGAGAGGAGGATGCTGGCTGCCCTCTGGCTGCCTCCTTGGCAGCCCTTTTGTCTGCTTTGTCTGACTGATTCTCACCTCAATCCTGGGGTGGGACTCCTCCTGCTCAAAATCCCCATCCACTGAAGATCTGGATCTATGGGTAGGCTAGTATTCCCAAGCTGCTGCAAGGTTGCCCGTGCAAAGGCCCTTCCAGTCTGCTGTAGAGTGGGGGATGTAGCGGGGGTCTGTGCCTCAGCAAGACTCGAATCCTCTACGGGGCCTTCCTCCAATTTGTCCTCCTGTTCCTCTAATACTTCTGAAGTCTCTCTGGTCATCTCCTCCAGCTGTTCCCAAGAAAATGAGTATCCCATTGACCTCCCCCTTTTGGGTGCAGGTGGGAGTTGCTGGAACCTGACCGCATACAGGTTTTTCTTCCCTTGCTTACTTGCCCATTTGGCATAAGCATCCTTCCCCTTAGAGAAAGAATCTCTAGCCCTGGTCCTATCCTCTTGTGTCTCCTGACTCATGCAGTCCCTGACTCCATCCAGTCTTGAGTCCCATGCTGCAATGTGAGGTGGCAGCACTATCTTCCCGAGCAAGTCTGCCAGGAAATCGTCTTCCTCAGCTCTGTCATTTTTTTAGTCCTTCATGGTGATGGTCATCCAGCGCCAATCAATGGGCTGCAAAAACAAAGCAAAATGTGTCCTCTTCAAAATACAGGGGTACCAGTGCCCTAAGAAATCCAACTGACTGGTCTCCCTTGCCAAGAACTCCCTGCTTCTCCTCTTCAGCTCGTAATACATGGCCTTGAATCGGTTGTGGAAAATGGCATTCTTGAAGCTGTCTTTGAGCATAGGGACCAACCTAATGACCCTAACTGTGCCCCAAATCCCTGGTACTAGCACCGTTTTAGGTTCACCTATCTGGGCCAATGCTTTGGCCTCCCAGATTGTATATCCCACCATCCTGGCATAGTCATGGTACAGTGAAAGTCCTGTGTTGACCTCTATGTACTTGTCAACACTTTGGGACGTCTCCCCCTCCCGCTGCAGTATGTTCTTCTGCGACTCACTTTGGCTTCTCTGGGCATATTAGAAGGCTTCCTCCAAAAGGTCAAAGCCCTTGCCCATCACCGTGTGGCGGTAGCTTTTGATTCTATTCTGTTCCTCCTCAGCTTGTTGCTTCCGCCTCTCCTCAGCCAACCTTTGTTCCTCCGCCTTCTTGGCTTCTTCTGCAGCTTTTTTGTCCTGCTCCTCATGCCTCAGCCTGGCCAGTTCTTCCTCCTCCTTCCTCTTCTGAGCCTCCCGCTGCAGTCGAAGTCGCTTTGATTCTCAAGACGAGCTGGAGGATGATACGATATCGCCATGGAACTCCTTGCACTTCGCCTGCGCCTCGTCCGCCCTTCTTTTCCTCTTAAGTTCAGACTATTGGGTCATCTTGCTCATTCATACCACAATTGAGTCAGTGTAGTCATGATATCATGCACAAGCTTGAGTACCTTGACAGGTAAGAACGTAGTAGTAGGAGTTGTAGCATACCTGGTAAATTGTAAGTGTGAGTTTGCTTGAGAGAGAAGTGAGTGTGAGCGCAGTTGAGTGTGGAGAATGGATATGTGACGGCAATTCGCTAGTTCTCGAGATGTTTATCCCACTCCCTCCAACTGAATGTTCAAGGTGGGCCGCCTGTTCCCACGGTCAGTGAGCTGTCTCGCACAACTGTCACTTACTCACAACTGTCATTAACTGTCACTTCCGGCCACGTTTGGCCACATTTTCCCTCCAACTTAAATGGAGACAGGACCTCCTGTCACCTTCCCATGTCAACTGAAATGACAGTTAGGGAGGTGTCCCAGCTTCCCAAAGATAAAAGTGTTTCAACGCCCCTTTGGCATTCGTCAAATGGTCCTTAATTCCCAGGTGTCCCCAGAGGCATCGTAACCCTTCCATCTGACCAGATATTTCATGACATATTTAGATGATCGACGGACAGAGCGATCTCCTAAAATTTCATCAACTTCATATTCCTTAGAGTCACCATCTCGGTCATCGAGGATCGGACATCGGGGACCGGTCTCGATTGGACAGGTAACCGATCGGTGAACAGTGTGTCACCCTTGGTGTATGGTTCAAGGATAGAGACATTAAGGACTGGGTGACCCTTGTATTCCGCTGACGTGTCCAGTTTGTAAGCATTCTGACCGACACGGCGCACCACCGAATATGGACCGACCCAAATTGGACCAAGCTTTTTCTTGACCACACCAGGCAGGTACAGGTGTTGATAATTCAGTTTGACCAAATAGCCCTTAGAAAATGTCAGCTCTTGACGGTGTTGACTAGCATACTTTTGTTGATTTTCCTGGGCTTTGTGCAGATTTTGTTGGATTCCTGACAGGGTGTCAGCAAACTCTTGAATTAACTGGAGAGACAGCGGGTTGTCAATCCCCTCAGGGTGAGTTAAGAACTCCCCTAGCACATCTGAAGGAGACTTAGGGACTCTACTCAGACTGAGTTCAAAAGGAGTCTTTCCCGTTAACGCGTGCACCGCACTGTTGACCGCAAATTGAATTTGAGACGACAGGTTATCCCAATTATCTCATTTTCGGTTAATATATGCTCTCAGCACCTCTTGCATAACTCGGTTAGTTCTTTCAGTCTACCCATCAGTCTGAGGGTGGTTTGCTGTGCTGAGCAACTGTTTGACTCCCATTAACTCCATTAAAGCTCTCCAAAACTTGGAGGTAACTTTTGAGCCTCTGTCTGAGATAATATTTGAGGGTAGCCCATGTTGGCATACTACATGAATGTAGAACTGCCTCGCAGTTTTGAGTGCAGTCGCCTTGACAGTGGTGGGGATGAAAATAACCATTTTTGTCAAGCTATGTAATACTACCAATATTGAATCATGCCCAGTGGCAGTTCTTGGTAGTGTTACCACCCAGACCATGGATATTGTTTGCCATCGTCCAGCTGGAATGGATAGTGGTTGCAAGAGCCCTCCGAGTGGTGTGTGTCTGTACTTGTTTTTTTGACACTGATCACGGGACCTAACATATTTCAAGACCTTCCAAGGCAACCCTTCCCAGTGATAATGTTTTGCCAGTTTGTCAACAGTTTTGCCCTGTCCCAAGTGTCCACCCAATACATTGTCATGAGCCTGACTCAGTAATAAAGACCTTAGTTCCAAGTTATTAGGAATCACCAACTTCAGCCGTCCTGAGGTGGTTTCAGTTACCCAGACCCCTCCCTTCAAACTATATCCGAGTGTATTAGCAGGACACACACCATCAGTGGGGCTGGGCTCAAATGTTGGGTCAAAAATGTAGGCATTCCTAAGTTGTTCAGGGAAGGACTTTTTGACTTTTAATGAAGTGAGTGCACAAAGAACTTTGTCTACAGCATGCTGACTAAAGCTCCTCTCTTGCAAGTCACGTCTTCTTGAGAGTGCATTAGCAGGATTCAACTTCCCTGGTTTGTAGTCAATCTGGACTTGGAACTGTTCCAGCATCTGGCTCCAGCGGTTCTCCCTCCTCGACAGCTTGGACTTCTTCTGAAAGTGAGTTAGAGCTAGATGATCTGTAATCACCTTAAAAGCTTTAGCATGTAAGTATGCTCTCCATTGTTAAAGAACATGAATGATAGCAAGCAGCTCTTTATTATGCACAGAATAGCTAATTGCAGCTGGATTGAATTTCATAGATTTATACAGCACAGGGTGCTACTCCTGCTTTACCTTACCATCCTTTGTGACTTTGTCAACAGGCTGCAAAAAATAACACCCATGGCAAAGTCAGAAGCATCAGTAACCACCTGCACAGGTTTGCTGGGGTCATACACGGCTAAGACTGGTGCAAAATAGAGTGCATCTTTAAGGTCTAGAAGGCAGCTTGCTGCTCTTCCCCCCACACATACCCTATGTCCTTCTTAGTGAGGTCAGCCAATTTATTGGCCTTTGTAGAATAATTCTCAATGAATCTCCTATACTAGTTAGCCAATTTGAGGAAGGATCTACCTTCCAAGACAGACTGTGGCACTGGCCAGTCTCTTGTGATCTGGACTTTCTTAGGATCCACACTTATGCCTTCTATACTGACAACGTGGCCTAAGATTTCAAAACTTTCCTTAAAGAAATCACACTAGCTCATGTTAACATATAACTGATTCTTTCTTAGAGTGTCCATCACTGTTTTAAAGTTTAGCATGCTCAGCTTCGTTCTTAGAGAAGATTACATATTGTCCAAGAAGACTTGCACAAACTTATCTAAGTAAGGCCTAAAAATGTCATTCAGAGCACCCATGAAGGTTGGAGGAGTATGAGTCAGTCCAAATGGCATCACATTAAACTCATAGTGTCCATAACGTGTGCGAAAAGCAGTCTTGTGTTCGTCCCCCGTAGCAATTTTGATTTGATGATAACCACTCTTGAGATCTATCTTGCTGACCACTTTAGCACCAGACAGGGTATCAAGCAAGTCCTCGATTCTCGATAAAGCATACTTATTCTTTATTGTAATTCTGTTAACAGCTCTGTAATCCACACACATTTGCATGCTACCATCCTTCTTCTTAACAAATCGGATGGGTGCGTCATAAGGTGATTTACTGGGGGAAATATAACCATTTTCCTCCAGCTCTGCAATCTGTGTTTTCAACTCTTTGCTCTCCACATAAGACAAGCCATATGTGCGTTGCCAATGTGACTGACTTCCCGGTGGTAAATCAATCCTATGATCTACTTCCCTCTTAGGGAGCAATCCTGGAGGCATATTAAAAACATCAATACACTGAGCAACAATTTTGCAATAGTAGGGTGCTCCGAAAGGCTCACCTTTTTCTCAACCACCTCTTCAGGTTGAGAAGATACCTCTTTTAGCAGCAGACATAACATTCTATTTTCCTTCTGGTTCCAGCTTTCGATGAACTCCATTGCATTTAGCAATTTGCATTTTCCTAGAAGTCTCTTCTTTTCCTTCATTTGCCATCCATACAGGACAAGAGGAAGAGCACTGGTGGGTGCCAAGTTAGTCTGCCCATCACTGGCTCTTCTCACTTTGACTGTACCTTTGCTCCAACAAACTTCAGCTGGAAATCTGTTAAGCCAGGACCTGCCCACCACGAGATCATAGAAGCCAGTGTTGAGTACCTCAAATGTAAGCGTTTCAATTAGAATTGCAATGCCAGAACCTAACTGGACCTCAATAGGCTTGGTTATAACTCCTCCCGGGATACTTGAGGCATCTCCAAGGAATATTTTTCTATTCCCTTGAGTGATGGTAGGCAATTGTAGCCGCTTAACTAAGTCCTTTTGGATAAAAGTATGTGACGCCCCTCCGTCAACAAATGCCCTCACCTTCCTACCTGCAATCATGCAATGCAGTAGGATAGGGGAGACTGTCTTTTCCTGACTTTCGCATTGTTCTCCTGACTTAGCAAAGACATGTTGGACATCAGGTGGAAGAAGAGCATCCAGAGTGTGCACTCTCTGGATGTCTATATTGCTGATGGTCTCCTTTATCTGGTTGTCAGGCATGCATAGTGAATCCAGTTCAACAGGACCCATAATACCTGCTACGAGGGCAGCTAGTGACGACTCACTATCTCTAGCATCCTCACAGTCAGTAGACTAGATTACTGAATGTTGCTGTCTTGTTAAGGCTGATCCTTACTCTTGACCTTTGGGAGGTGCTTGCTAGATGTAATGAATCAGTATCTTGGTAGATATAATATTCATTTAAATATAACAATTAAATAAGTTCAACCTGCTGAACTTTAGTTAATATTGAGTCTGCTGGACTTATAAAATAATCAATTTAATGACTCAGCCAGGAACCGCAGGCAGAGGTCAACTTAGGTCAGCTTGCTGACACATTCTTTGACAGCCAGCTGACTTCCGTACTTGATAGCAGCGAACTGCCTAAATATGCATCTAAAGTGTGGTGTGCTAGATGAATGGCCAAATGACATCCTTAGGATGGATGGCGATTCGGGATGATGGGAGACGGCGGTGGATTTGGTTAACCGAGATCCTATCAACGTGGTTAACTCCCGGGTAGGCGGTGCCATCCCACTGGCCGTTGAACAGTAAACTCATTCCATGTACATATGCTAGGTATTGCTCTCGAGTTCAACATTCGGTAACGAGGCCAACTCTCTTGTACAGCTTACGAAGAGAGATCTGAATCCAAGGCAAGAAGCCATTGATATGCACTGTCTTCTAGCCTTGCTTATGTATGAGTTTGCATTATTGATGCTAGTGTACTTTCATTTGACTTGCGAGTATTGTCCACAGCTAGTATGTTGTCGTTTGTTGTTTAATCAATTAACAGAAAATACCATAAAGATTACTTGCTGATATAAAGATCTTTATTAATTGTTAATCGCCTATTTGGTAAGTCAATTCATTTCAGTGGTATCGAAGCAATTATCACAGTCTTCTTTGTGTGGTAAGGACAAGGTCTCAAACTAGCAACTCCCGAGACATGGAGAACCAAGATAACGAGAATGTCAAAAATCAGGCTGAAAGCCATGTAGCGGGAACCCGTACTTGTTCTGAAGCAGTGGCAGATATTGCAGCTTGAGAGGATGCAGATGAGGCAACTGCCGGGAGGTCTCTTACAACCACTGCCCATCCCAGCTGGACGCTGGGAAACAATATCCATGGACTGGGTGGTCACACTACCAAGAACTGCCAATGGGCACGATTCGATACTGGTAGTAGTGGATATACTGACAGAAATGGTCATTTTCATCCCCACAACTGTCAAAGTAACTGCACTCGAAACAGCGAGACAGTTCTACAACCATGTAGTATGCCAACATGGGCTACCCTCTAATATCATCTCAGACAGAGACTCCAAATTTACCTTTAAGTTCTGGAGAGCTTTAATGGGATTAATGGGAGTCAAACAGCTTCTCAGCACAGCAAACCACCCTCAGACTGATGTGCAGACTGAAAGAACTGACTGAGTTCTACAAGAGGTGCTAAGAGCATATATTAACAAAAAACAAGACAATTGGGATAACCTGTTGCCTCAAATCCAGTTTGCGGTCAACAGTTCGGTGCACGTGTCAACGGGCAAAACTCCTTTTGAGCTGACCTGGGTAGAGTTCCTAAGTCCCCTCTAGATGTACTAGGGGAGTCTTTAACTCACCTTGAAAGGATTGACAATCCGATCTCCCCACTGTTAAATCAGCAATTTGCTGACAATCTGTCAAAAGTCCAACGAAACCTGCACAAAGCCCAAGAAAATCAACAAAAATACGCTAATCAGCACCGTCGAGAACTGACATTTTCTAAAGGCGATTTGGTCAAATTACATTCTCAACACCTGTACCTGCCTGGTGTGGTCAAGAAAAAGCTTGGTTTAGTCTGGGTTGGTCCAATTTCGGTGGTGCGTTGTGTCGGTCAGAATGCTTACAAACTGAACATGTCAGCAGAATACAAGGGTCACCCAGTCTTTAATGTCTCCTTCCTGGAACCGTACATCAAAGGTGACACACTGTTCAAAGGTCGGTTACCTGTCCAACCGAGACCGGTCCCTACTGTCCGGGATGGCGACCCTGAGGAATATGAGGTCGAGGAGGTTTTAGACGCTCGCTCTGTCCGTCGATCATCTAAATACGTCATGAAGTACCTGGTCAGATGGAAGAGTTACGATGCCTCTGGGGACACTTGGGAATCTAAAGACCAGCTGACCAATGCCAAAGGGGCGTTGAAGCGGTTCCACCTTCGGGCGGCTGGCACACCTCCTAACTGTCATTTCAATCGCCTTGGACAGGTGACACGAGGTCTTGTCTCCAAGTAAGTTGGAGGGGAATGTAACAGTTAAACGTGACAGCTAGTGACAGATACTGACAGATACTGACAGTTGTGACAGGCAGTCCATCTTCAAATTAAGTTGGAGGGAGTCTGTTCCGTCTCGGGATTAGCCAGGCAAATTATTATGTAATCATTCTACACACTCAACTTGCGCTCACACTCACTTTTTCTCTCTGACTCAATATTCCTCTCCTACTCACTCACACAAGGTATTACATACTTGGAACTCTTCCTACCAGGTTCTTCTCCACCAAGGGTACTCAGCAGCGGCAAAGTACTATGACTTCACTGACTGCATTGTGTTTATGATTGAGCAGGATGACTCAGAATTTGGAACTCAAGAGGAAGAGAAGAGCGGAAGAGGCACATGCAGAATACTTGCAATTCCGTGGCGACATCGAATCATCCTCCATCTCCGCTCGGGAATCACAACGACTCCAACAACAACGGGAGGCACAGAAGAAGAAGGAGGAGGAGGAACAGGCCAGGCTGAGGCAGGAAGAATTGGACAGACAAGCTATAGAGGAGGCCAAGAAGGCAGAGGAGGAGAGGCAAGCTGAAGAGAGGCGGAAGCAGCAGGCTGAAGAAGAAGATTAGAGGAGAATCAACAGCTACCGCTACACAGTGCTGGGCAAGGGCTTTGATCTACTTGAGGAGGCCTTCAAGTATGCCCAAAGAAGTCGCAGTGAGTCGCAGAAGGAAATTCCGCAGAGGTAAGGGGAGATATCTGAAAACTTTGACAAGTATATAGAGGTCAGCACAGGACTCCTCCTCTACCACGATTATGCCAGGATGGTAGGATATACGGTCAGAGAGGCCAAGGCAATGGCCCAAGTGAATGAGAAAGGAGCTGTATTGATTCCGGGTATCTGGGGGAAAGATAGGGTCATCAGGATGATCCCTATGGACGCGGACAGCTTTAAGGACTCTACATTCCATAACAGATTCAAGGCCATGTATAATGAGGTGGAGGGAAGGAGCTGGGAATTCTTAGCCAGGGAAAGCAGTCAGCTGGACTTTGCAGGGCATTGGTACCCTTGTGTGCTGAAAAGGACAAACCCTGCCTTCTTCCAAAAGCCCACCGATTGGCGGTGGATGACCATTAACATGAGGGACCAGCAAAATGACAGGGCAGGGGAGGAAGATTTCCTAACAGACCTACAGGGGAACATAGTGTTGCCCCCTCACATTGCAGCTTGGAACCCAAGATTGGATGGAGTAAGAGACTGTATGAGTCAAGAAATGCAGGACGACAGGAGCAGGGCCCGAGTGTCATTCTCTAAAGAGAAGCACGCTTATGCCAAATGGGCAAGCAAGCAGGAAGAGAAAGACCTGTACTGTAAGGTCATAGGTTTATAAAGTGCATTTTTGAGTTTCATAAAATTAAGTTTTGATTGTCTATTCATGTAGAGTGCATGTTTGTGGTCATTTTGATATAAAGATCATCGAATTTGGTCAAGTATTGAGAGAGTTACGGATTTCTGAAGTTTAATTAGTTTTGAGGTCGGTTGACGACTGTCCTTAATTCGCGGTGAGCGCGACCGTCGGATTGACCGACAGCGTCGAGCGATCTGGCCCGTTAGAATGAACTCGAACCTTCACGTAAGTTCGGCTGACGCGGAGTGCCGACTAGGTCGATTTACCTAGAAGTTTCGGTTTAGCCTAGCGCGTCTAAGATAGAATATTCTAGTAATGTCGATGCATGTATGTGGACGTCAATTCAGCCCGACACGTCAGATTAGACTGATCTGGCTTACTCACGAATATTCTGGAAGGGACGATTTGACGAACACTTAGGAAAATCCGTAGCTTCCTCCTAGGGAGGAGCACTTAGGCAGAAAATTATAAATAGGCATAACTTCTTTGTTTCTTATCAGTTTTCACTTCTGTAAATTTCTACGGGTTTGTAATGACAAGGCCTTTCATCCTACATCATTTGTGAGCAGTTTCTTGCTACTCAAAATGTTGAGTATTTTTCCTAAGCTTTGTTAGTGATATGCCGCTGCACTCTCTAGTATGATGGCAACTAGTTCCTTTCCTCGTGAGTCACTACGCTTCCACTAGGGCACTTTGCCCCTTTCATCTGGTATCGGAGCAGGGCTAGTTTGCATATTATATTATGGAGTCGCAGCCGGCAGCTGGAGGAGGCGAACATGTCGAGCATGTTGAGCGCGCGGGGCAGCAGGCAGCACCAACAATGACCAGAGAGCAACAAGAGATGCAGGCGATGCTAAGACAAATGGCAAATGCAATTGGAGGAGAAGTCTACACCCAGTTTCAACAAAATATGCGCGCGGAGGTGGAGAGAATGGTGCGAGTTGTTATGGGGAACGCCGCTTCGACGAGTTCGGCACCTGCACCTGTTGTACCACCGATTCATGTTAACCCAGTGGTGCAACCAGTTATTCCACCCGCATCAGGAGTGCGTGCACCTAAGCCTGAAGTTTATACTGGAGAGCGTGGATCGCCGCCTGTTCATCAATGGATTTTTGGAGTGAAGAAGTTTATGGAGTATTCTGCGCTCACGCCCGACAGGCAAGTCGCCTTTGTCATAACTTTGCTGCAGAAGAGTGCTGGAGCTTGGTATGAACGAGAAGAGCAGCTGTCTGGAGTTCCTGCTACTGTTGATCAGCTATTTGAAGGCTTGAAGAGGCAATTTCAACCTATTGCACCCGAGGCTACCGCTCGAGATCTATTGGTGCGCCTTCGTCAACGAGGAAGCGTTCAGGAGTATGTATCGCGCTTCAACGAGCTGGTGCTTCAATGTCCATCCATGCACGAGTCGGAGATGATGGACAAGTTCAAGAGGGGACTCAAGCCAACTGTGGCCAAGGAAGTGGCGCTCAAGGACCCTACCAGTCTTGGAGAAATGATGGCATTGGCAACAAGGGTCGACGCTGTGGAGTATAGTCAGAGGCAGTGGGGCAGCCACAACTTTGGAGGATATCGACACTTTGGATCTCAAGCGCCAAGCACGAGTGTTCAAGGTCCAGTACCCATGGAGTTGGGACTTGTGCAGTACCAGCGCAGGCAGCAGAATTTCAAGCCGAGAGGACCGTGCTATAGTTGCGGCAAGCTTGGACATCTGGCTCGAGACTGTCATGTGAAGGCGAAGCAACCTCAACAGCAGGAAAAAGGAGGACGCCAGTAAGTCGTTCTGGGGTGTCTACTGGCGTGAAGACGAGAACTCACAAGGAGGTTATCCCCAGGAGCCTGCCGAGAAGCAAAGGACGAGACGTTGACAAGCCTATCATCGTGGAAGGAGTGGTCGACGGCAACAATGCGAAGTGTATGGTCGACAGTGGCGCAAGTGCAAACTTTGTGCACAAGAAGCTGGTGAAAGAGTGGCGAGTCCCTGTGCAGAAGCATTATGAGCCTAAGGAGGCAATTTTGGCAAATGGGCAGAGACTCAAGTGTGGTGCACCTACGGAAGCTATTCACGTGGAAGTAGCGGGGCACCGGAGTAAGGAAGTTATGGAGCAGGCAGAGTTGGGTCACCATGAGGTGATATTGGGCCGACCATGGCTAAGGAAAGCCAACCCTCAAGTGCACTGGAGCACAGGACAAGTGAAAGTCCAAGGGCGTGATGGTCGAATGGAGACAGCGAAACAGGTGGAGGTAGATACGACCACAAGTAACTGTCTTCTGTCGAGCCTGCAAGTTAAGAAGCTATGCAGGGCGAATCAGGTGAAGGAGATGTACCTTGTTTCGGTGGCCCTGGCCAGGTCATCAGATGGAGCAAGCGTGAATCCTAACAGCCTGGGCGAATGTACATCGCCGGAGGAGCAAGTAGTGGTGTCTGATCCCCTTGCTCAGAAGGAGCAGAGCCCAACTGCTCAAGAGAAGAAGCCTGCTGAGATGCCTGCCCAAATTAAGGCGCTGTTGGAGGAGTTCAAGTGCGTGTTTCCTGAGGAACTACCTGCAGGATTACCTCCACAGAGAGCTATGGAGCACAAGATTGAGTTGGAACCAGGGAGCAAGCCACCAGTGAGACCCGCCTATCGACAATCGTTTGCGGAGTTGGATGAGTTAAAGAAGCAACTGACGGAGTTATTGGAGAAGGGATTCATCCGACCCAGCGAGTCTCCATTTGCAGCGCCAGTCTTATTTGTGAAGAAGAAGGATGGGACTATGAGGATGTGTGTCGACTACCGGGCACTCAACAAGGTCACCATCAAGAACAGGTACCCACTTCCACGAGTGGACGAGTTGATTGACAGGCTTGTCGGGGCGAAGTATTTCTCGAAGATCGATTTGAGGAGTGGCTATCACCAGGTACGGATTGCGGAAGGAGACGTTCAGAAGACTGCTTTCAGAACTCGCTATGGTTTGTTCGAGTTCACAGTCATGCCTTTTGGATTGACTAATGCACCTGCTACATTCATGGGACTCATGAATAGTATCTTCAGACCCTACTTGGACCAGTTTGTGGTGGTATTTTTGGACGACATCCTGATCTATTCGAAGACCTTGGAAGAGCATGTGGAGCATCTGAGGAAGGTGTTGGAGGTCTTGAGAGATCAAAAGCTGTATGGGAAGATGAGCAAGTGCGACTTCTGTCTCAAGGAGGTCGAGTTTCTTGGACACATAGTGGGAGCTGAAGGAGTCAAGGTGGAGCAGAAGAAGGTGCAAGCAGTCAGAGATTGGCCGGTACCTGCTGATATTCATCAACTCAGGAGTTTCCTCGGCATGGCGAATTATTATCGACGTTTCATTGAAGGATTTGCCAAGGTGTGTGCACCGCTGACGGACATGTTGAAGAAGCAGGAGAAGTGGCTATGGGGTAACAAGGAGCAACAAGCCTTTGAGAAGATTAAGGAGCTGTTGACACAGGCACCTGTGTTGGCAATTGCCAGTCCAGAGCTTCCTTTCACCATCATCACGGACGCATCAAATTTCGCAGTGGGAGCCATCCTTCTCCAGAACCAGGGCAAAGGATTGCAGCCTGTGGCATATGAGAGCAGAAAGTTGAGTTCTGCGGAGCAGAACTATGCAGCACACGAGCGAGAGATGTTGGCTATTATCCAGGCTTTGAGGATTTGGCGATGTTATGTGGACGGTCGGAAGGTGTTCATCAAGACCGACCACAAGAGCTTGGAGAAGTTTATGACGCAGCCAACGTTGACACCAAGACAAGCAAGGTGGATGGAGTTTCTGCAACAGTTCGACCACAAGATAGAGTACTTACCTGGANGATCAACCCTGCAGACGCTCTATCCAGGAGGTGTGACCTTGCAGCTGTTTCAGTCATCAAGGAGAATATGGACTTCAAGGAGAAGCTTCAAAAAGGTTATGAGGAGGACCCACAGTTTGCTGATGGTGGAGCAGCGGAGTTCAACGCGAGTATGCAGAAGAAGGACGGCATATGGTATTATGGTGATTCCAACAGAGTGGTGGTACATGACATCAAGGAGCTACGAGACTTACTACTTGCGGAGCATCATGACTGCTTATATGCTGGACACTTTGGAAGCGAGAAGACGGCAAGCGTGCTGAAGCGGGAATATTACTGGAGAAATATGGACAAGGACATCGAGGAGTGGATCAGGAGTTGCGATGCGTGCCAGAGAAACAAGACACCAAATCAAAAGAAGGGAGGTACATTGCGACCCCTGCCTATTCCAGAGTATCCTTGGGAGCAGATTGCTATGGACTTCATCACATCGTTACCAGTCAGTGGTCAAGGGCACGATGCAGTATGGGTAGTGTCTGACAGACTCAGCAAGATGGCTCACTTCATTCCCATGAAGGAGACTTCTACGGCAGCAGATGTGGCACGGCTATTCTTTGATCATATTTTTAGGCTACATGGGTTGCCGAAGGTGATTGTTTCAGATCGAGATCCAAGGTTTACTAGCAACTTTTGGCGGTCATTGTTTACTTTGATGGGGACCAAGCTGAGTATGAGCACTTCCTATCACCCTCAGACAGATGGGCAGAGTGAGAGGCTCAACAGAACTCTGCAAGAGGTGCTCAGGAGTTTCACTATGGAAGACCCTTCAGAGTGGGACAAGAAGCTACCAGGGTTGGAGTTTGCCTACAACAACAGCATGCAGGGATCGACCAAGCAGTCACCATTCGCTATGGTTTATGGGAGAGAAGTATATCATCCAGGGAACATCTTGTTGGAGAAGGCCAAGGAGACTCAGGTTCCTACTACACAAGCTTTTATGGAGCAGATGGCCAAGACTTGGGATATGGCGAAGACGTGTATTCGGAAGGCACAACAAGAGCAGGTCAAGCATGCTAACAAGCACAGGAGGGAAGTGACATTCCAAGTGGGCGACAAAGTACTCTTGTCCACAGAGAACCTACCTTTCACAGGCAAGAGGAAACTGCGGGCACGGTTTACAGGTCCCTTTGAAGTGCTCAAGCAGGTGAATCTAGTGACCTACAAGTTGGAACTTCCTCCAGGATGGCGTATCCATGATGTGTTCCATGTCAGTTGTCTACGGCCATACGTTGACCCGAATGAAGGACATCCAGGACGACTACCTACACCGCCACCACCGGTCGAGATCGATGATGTATTGGAGTATGAAGTGGAGGCGATTGTCGGCGATCGACGAGTCAAGCGAGGTCAACGATTTGTCCAAGAGTATCTGGTCAAGTGGAAAGGCTACCATGCGGACGACAACACTTGGGAGCCAGAGGCCAACTTGACTCATTGTAAGAGTAAGTTGAGACGTTATCTGCAGAATGCGTCGAGGACGTCGCATCTTGAGGAGGGGGATGATGTAAGGTCATAGGTTTATAAAGTGCATTTTTGAGTATCATGAAAGTATGTTTTGATTGTATAGTAGTGTAGAGTGCATTTTTGTGGTCATTTTGATATAAAGTTCATCGAATTTGGTCAAGTATTGAGAGAGTTATGGATTTCCGAAGTTTAATTAGTTTTGAGGTCGGTTGACGACTGTCCTTAATTCGCGGTGAGCGCGACCGTCGGATTGACCGACAGCGTCGAGCGATCTGGCCCGTTAGAATGAGCTCGAACCGTCACGTAAATTCGGCTGACGCGGAGTGCCGACTAGGTCGATTTACCTAGAAGTTTCGGTTTAGCCTAGCGCGTCTAAGATAGAATATTCTAGTAATGTCGATGCATGTATGTGGACGTCAATTCGGCCCGACACGTCAGATTAGACCGATCTGGCATACTCACGAACATTCTGGAAGGGACGATTTGACGAACACTTAGGAAAATCCGTAGCTTCCTCCTAGAGGGGAGCACTTAGGCAGAAAATTATAAATAGGCATAACTTCTTTGTTTCTTATCAGTTTTCACTTCTGTAAATTTCTACGGGTTTGTAATGACAAGGCCTTTCATCCTACATCATTTGTGAGCAGTTTCTTGCTACTCAAAATGTTGAGTATTTTTCCTAAGCTTTGTTAGTGATATGCCGCTGCACTCTCTAGTATGATGGCAACTAGTTCCTTTCCTCGTGAGTCACTACGCTTCCACTAGGGCACTTTGCCCCTTTCATGTACGCGGTCAGGACTCAACAGCCTCCACCAGCACCCAAAAGGGGAAGGTCAGTGGGGTATTCTTTTTCTCGGGAAGAGCTGGAGCTGCTGACAGAGGAGACCCCAGCAGTCTCAGAGGAGCCAGGGGAAGAAGAGGAGAAGTTAGAGGAAGACGAGGAGGAAGACGAGGACGAGGACACTAGCCCCGCCGTGATCCAGACACTTGCCACATCCCCTGTAATGGAGAAGACTGGGTTGGCCAGGGCAGACATAGCTTTGCACCAGCTCGCTGAAGAGGAAGATATCACTTGGCTGGGAATTGCCAGAGGGCAGAGCCCATCTGCAGGCGCAGAGACCCAGTCAGACAGGGCAGACAAGAGGGTTGCTAGGGAAATAGCCAGAGGCCTGCCAGCATCTCCTTTGCAAAGAGGACATGTGCCCTTGGCTCATGTCATGCAACATCCTTCTGGGATGACGGTATATGTACCTGTCAGTTTGAGGGATGCCCAGGAGAAGGCTGCCTCCTTTCATTTTTAGACTGTGCAGGAGGAAACAGCCCACTTACTGCGTTCTCCCCTTGGTTCCCCCTACTCGGAGCCTCCAGGCTTCAGGAGACCCCATGACAGAAGGAGGAGGTCTGGCTCCCGGTCTCGCTCCCCTGACCGTAGAGTCCCAGGAATATCTCCCTCATAAGGGCTGTAGGTTGAGGGCGGAGGGACAGCACACAGTTACTAGTGATCCCCACAGTAAGGCAGCAGTGTTGGAGCAAGAGGCGGTGGGAGGGAGATCTGTACTTTTAGTCGGGGAAGACCATGTAACCAGTGTTAGTGTTGTCGAGGCGACAACCTGTTAAGTTGGAGAAATTGCAATGAATCAGTATATTGGTAGATATAATATTTATTAGAATATAATAGTTAAATAGGTTCAACCTGCTGAACTTTAGTTAACGTTGAGTCTGCTGGACTTATAAAATAATCAGTTTAATGACTCAGCCGGGAACATCAGGCAGAGGTCAACTTAGGTTGGCTTGCTGACACATTCTTTGACAGCCAGCTGACTTCCGTACTCGGTAGCAGCGAACTTCCTAGATATGCATCTAAAGTATGGTGTGCTAGATGAATGGCCAGATGACATCCTTAGGATGGATGGCGATTCGGGATGATGGGAGATGGCGGTGGATTTGGTTAACCGAGATCCTACCAACGTGGTTAACTTTCGGGTAGGCGGTGCCATCGCACTGGCCGTTGAACAGTAAACTCATTCCATGTACATATGCTAGCCATCACTCTCGAGTTCGGCATTTGGAAACGAGGCCAACTCTTTTGTACAGCTTACGGAGAGAGATTTGAATCCAAGGCGAGAAGCCATTGATATCGTAATGAATCAGTATATTGGTTGATATAATATTCATTTAAATATAATAGCTAGATAAGTTCAGCCTGCTGAACTCTAGTTAATATTCAATCTGCTGGATTTTATGAAAATAGCAGTTTAATGACTCAGCCGGAAGCAGCAGGCTGAAGTCAATCTAAATCAGCTTGCTGACACATTCTTTGACAGCCAGCTGACTTCCGTACTCGGTAGCACCAAACTGCCTAGATATGCATCTAGGTGTGGTGTGCTAGATGAATGGCCAGATGATATCCATAAGATGGATGGCGACTCGGGATGATGGGAGATGGCGGTCGATTTGGTTAACCGAGGTCCTACCAACGTCGTTGACTCCCGGGTAGGCGGTGCCATCGCACTGGCCGTTGAACAGTAAACTCATTCCATGTACATAGGCTAGACATTGCTCTCGAGTTCGGCATTTGGAAACGAGGCCAACTCTCCTGTACTGCTTACTGAGAGATATCTGGATCCAAGGCGAGAAGCCAGTGATATGCACTGTCTTCTAGCCTTTCTTATGTATGAGTTTACTGATTGCATTATTATCCCTTCCCCTCCTACTGTTAAATATCTTTGTATTCGAGGAGTAAAAGACTTACAAGGTATTCCAAGCCGACGTCGAGCCAGATCTAAGTATGGCACTAAAAGAGCTCAACAGACAACATGATTTATTATACACGCACTCAGGAAAGCACTTATTTGCCGCTGCCTTTAGTCAAAAGAACGCTGTTATCCCCTCCGAGGGCCAAAAAACCCCCACAATCTATATTGTGTTCTTCCCCACAACATACATTTTGTTTTACTTTACGCTATACGGGTAAAACAAAACGGGGGGAGGGGGGCCAAAGAGAACCCCTTCGGGATGTACATTTTCCCGGACGGCTCTCTATATTTTGTTCTCCCAAGGTCTTGTCGGGAGGGTGTGGGGCGGGATGTCGAGGTTTTTCTATATTCACGTGTTCTTTGCATCAAAAAGCACATTATCAGGAGGGCCAACATTTAGATTTTTCCCAACCGACGCCTATCGGCATCTCACCCCGTAACAGCAGTGGAGAATCAATTAGTTATATGCGCCATTTAAATTCACCCCACAAACATTGTTTGCAGAAGTTAATTAATGTGTGTATGATTGATGGTCAAAAGCACAAATCTTATGTGATTATATCAAATACTTTGAATCGATTAGCTAACTACGGCGATGTAGTCAAATTCATTATAAGTGCTATAGAAAATGTCAAGCCTATTTTAGAAGTCAAAAAAGTCAGAATATCAGGAACTACTCAACTAGTGCCTTCTATTATTTCCAAAGATAGACAAGAGACCTTGGCCATTCGTTGGATTATGGAAGCGGCTATTAAACGAAGAAATACAAACAAAAATCTGAGTTTAGATCAATGCTTATCTGCTGAAATAGTGGATGCTTCGCGAAAAACTGGAATTGTTCGTAAGAGAAGAGATGATCTTCACAAACTTGCCGAAGCTAATCGTGGATTTTCACATTATCGCTGGTGGTAAGAGCTTATGCTCATGAGCAGGAAAGCTGGTTAGTCTCTCTCATATGACCTTGTTAAAGGCCGAAAGAGCGACGTAGGAGCCGACATTTTGGCCCCGATTTTCCAAAAATGTAGATCATCCCCCCGATAATAAAAATTTAAAGGTGCCCCCCGAAGGGGGGCAGATGCCCTATGCGGAGAAGAAAAAGACCACAAAGTTTAAACTTTGTGGCCCTCAGGCCTCTGAAAATCTGCGGCCTTTGTCTTCGCCTGGTCGCCAANTGGTCGCCAGCTATCCCTTCCTCTCTCTCTCCTCCGCACCTAGGGGTAGAAAAACAATCTAGATTGTTTTCCCCCCTCAGGCCCTCGCAACTCATCTGGCCTCTTGCAGAACACAATATACATTTCCCTCCGCACGCCCCCACCTCTGTTGGGGGGGACAAAATGTATATTGTGTTTTTGCGCCCCACAATCCCTCCGGGGGGCCCTTCGGGAAAATATGTTGTTCTCCTTAGCCAAAGCCCCCAAAAAAATTTCATAGNCAAAGCCCCCAAAAAAATTTGAGATTTTTTGGGGGCTTTGGCTAAGGCTTCCCGGAGGTCCGGGCAAAAATGTCTATCATCCCCCGGCCTTCTGCGGGTCCCTGCGGGAAAAACAATAGAAATGAAAAGGTGCCCTTTGGGCGGCAGCCGGCATAGGGCGGGGGGGAAATCAAAATGTACATTCCCTTTGGGCGTGTCGAAGCTCTCATCCCCCCCCGCCTGACCCTCCGGGGGGTAGAAAATCAGAAAGGTCGGGGGGGATTCCCTCTAGATGGTTTCCCCCTTTCGGGACACAATATTTTGTTCTACTCTAGATTTGTGGGGGGGAATAGACATTTTGTTCTCTAAGGCTCTCTATTTTTCCCCGGNGCCCTTTGGGCAGGGGCCCCCTTTTGTTTTTTTTGTTGATGGCCTGAGATGGACACTCTTTGTGTTTTAATATGTCTTTAGCTTTCCTATTTTGCCCCCTCGGGGGCCCCCCACACTATTACGCCCGGCCCTATGGGGGTAGAACCAAATGTATGTTGGTTCTACCCCCATAGGGCCGGGCGTAAGCGGAAAAAGGGAGTCGAACCCTCAACCTTAGCCTTGGCAAGGCTATACTCTACCATTAAGCTACTTCCGCTGCAATAGTTCATTAGCCCCCTCTTTTTTGCGCCCCGCAGCAGAACCCCTTCGGGATGTACATCTTCTTCTCTCATCCCCCGGCCCTCTGCGGGTCCCTGCGGGAAAAACAATAGAAATGAAAAGGTGCCCTTTGGGCGGCAGCCGGCATAGGGCGGGGGGAGACACAAAATTTAGAGGGGCCGCATAGGGATGGGGGTCAGGGCACCCGGAGGGAGCAGAGAAAATGTACATTTTCTCCGCTTCGGGAAAATGTTTGCTTCTTCTGTCCCCTCTAAATTGTTCCCCTTCTTCTGAGCCCCCACCCCCCCAAAATGTCTACTTACCCGACACCCCCATTTGACTTGCGAGTATTGTCCACTGCCAGTTTGGTATCTTTTGCTGTTTAATCAATTAATAGAAAATACCATAAAGATTACTTGCTGATATAAAGATCTTTATTGATGGTTAATCACGTATTTGGTAAGTCAATTCATTTCACTAGAACCCTGCTCTCTGTAGTGGCCCAACTGCTGGCAATGGTAGCAAAAAGATTTTGCTAAGGCTGGTCTTGGCTTAGTCCTACCACCAACTCTTCCATAGCCACCTCGAGAGTATCCACCTCTCTCCCTCCAGACTGTATAGCATAATACTCATACTCATACTCATCACCCTGATCGTCCACAACCTGATTTCCTTTAATTGCATTGTAGGAACCATGTGGCTTTTTGACAATCTTAGACACCAAAGCATTACTTTGGCGTTTGTGACTGAACTGTTGCTGATCTAAGACATCAGCATCCTGGATCAAGTCAGCCAGTTTCTCATATTTCTTTTCAGCAAAATGACCCGAGACTTTGAATTTCAAGCCATAACTGAAGTGTGCTATCCTATACCGCTCTGGCTATTCTGGCTGCTTCATCATGTTCTCTTGGAACTTTTGAGCGAACTCAGCAACTGAAGTGGTCTGCTTCAGTGTTAAGAAGATCATGGCATAGATTGCTTTCTCTTGCTGATTAATAACATCAAACTTCTCGCAGCTTCTCGACAAACTCTACCCAAGTAGGGTCACCGAGTTGTTGAGCCTTACGCTCTCTTTTCCAATACAGCCACCAATCTGCTGCACTGCCTTTCAGTAGAGCACCAGTGTGCCTGACCTTCTCGTAATCCTGCAATTTTGGGTAGTTCTCTAGCCACTGCTCAACATCAGCGAGAAACTTGATTAGGTAATACTTTTTGTTTCCCTCAGGATCATAGTCCTGGGGAGGGTTTGGCTTAGGCTTACTGGGCCCTCTGCCACCACCACCAGTGGTTTTAAAATCCAGTTGGTCTCTGTTACGCAACAATGCCATCATGATCCTTTTGTCCTCCTGTTGGGACTGATACATGCTTGCCATTTGCGATTGCATCTGAACAAATAAGGCTCCCAGATCTACATTCTGAAGTGGTAGTCCAGCAAACACAGCAACAGCAACATTAGCTCGATTAGAAACAGCTTCGGCATTCTCGATTGCTGTCGCTCCAACTATGTCTATTGCGCTCAATTGTCTGCAAATTTGAGGGAGAGGTATGACAATAGGCACAGCAGGAGGTTGGTTTTGGAGATTGGCCCTCTCTGCCATGTGCTCTTCCACCGTCCTTTCATCAGGGGCCCTCCTGTTTACTGCCTCCTCTACCTCTTTGGCTAAACGCTCATCCTCAGCCAGCTGGGCTGCTTCTGCAGCAAGAGCTTCTACCTATACAGCAGCTTCTCTAGCTCCTGCATCATGCAGCGTTTCTAAGTAGGTACGGGGTCCAAAGACTCGACTTTCGTCCTGCCCTTTTACAATGTTATCATTGTCCTCACCCTCCATTTCCCGAGAGTTGCTAGTTTGAGACCTAGTCCTTACCATATACGACTAATGTGATAATTGCTCCGATACCACTGAAATGAATCGACTTACCAATAGGCGATTTCACAATCAATAAAGATCTTTATTTCAACGAGTAACTTTTATGGTATATTGTGTTAACTGATTTAACAGCAAAAGACAACACACTTGCAGGGAACAATACTCACCAGTCAAATGCAAGTAAATTAGCATCAACAATGCAATCAGTATAGTCATACATAAGCAAGGCTGAAAGATAGTGCGTATCAATGGCTTCTCGCCTTGGATTCAGATATCTTTCATTAAGCAGTATAAGAGAATTGGCCTCGTTTCCGAATGCTGAACTCGAGAGCAATACCTAGCATATGTACAGGGAATGAGTTTACTGTTCAACGGCAAGTGCGATGGCACCGCCTACCCGAGAGTTAACCATGTTGGTAGGACCTCGGCTAACCAAATCCACAGCCATCTCCCATCATCCGGAATCGCTATCCACCTTAAGGGTGTCATCTGGCCACTCATCTAGCACACCATTCTCAGATGCATTGCTAGGCAGTTCGCTGCTGCCGAGTACGGCAGCCAGCTGAGTGTCAAAGAATGTGTGAGCATGCTGACCCAAGTCAACAAGCTGACCTGATTGACTTCAGCCTGCTGCTCTCGGCTGAGTCATTTATTTAAGTATCAAATATCCAGCAGACTTAAGATTAACTGAAGTTCAGCAGGCTGAACATATTTTAACTATTATATTTGAATGAATATTATATCTATTTAACATACTGCTTCATTATATTCAAGGAAAAAGAGAAAAATGGAATGTCGCCTGGTGTCGCTGCTCGCGTTGGCGGGTTGGTGGGCAGCATGGTGGGCAGCGTCATTGCTGGTCGCGACCAGTCGCGACAGTCAGCTACAGTAGTCTTGACCTCGGCTTGAGCGCGCTGATGGACCTTTTAGGGCACGCGAGCCGACATGCCAGATTGTATTTCGGAAAAGAGGTAAGCAAATTTAAACTAACGAACCAAAATATAGCAAAATAGAGCCTTGGCACAAACCTGGTGCCGGGTTTAGAACAATGAACCTTCAACCCATTGTGCTTGGACATCACTGTGCTATTTTGCTTACTATCTTACGCATGACTGGTTTTGCCCTCATGCATCTAGGAGGCCTTGCATGCCCCGTTTCGCTTGATAAGACCGTCATGAATTCAAAGAATGATCTGCTGCGAGCGACCTCGTATAGTGCTTGAACTTTTGACACAGTGCCCTTGGCCATACGTTGGCCATATGAGTTGAAATCTCATAGTTGCTTATAAAATCAATTCGTCATCCATCTCTAGATCCATTATAATTTTATCTCAGCTTCTGCACGCTTTCGAGAGGTACCTGAATAGGCGAAGATGCTGGGGATCTTAAGAGGATTTCTGAGAGGTAGAAGTGTGCCTGGTAAAGGTATCTCACAATTAACGTCAAAGCGGGCTGGGAAGAATTTCTATAAGGGTAAAGGCGCTCGTAATATGGGTAGACATACTCGCAAAGGTGAGACACACCTTCTACCCAAGACCAACACATTATAGTCCCTCCACATCATTTCCAGACCAACCTACCCTGAAAGGCAGTGTGGCCTCCTCTGGGCCTACTGCCTTATTTTCAGAATGCGAAGTTTCTTGGTACTAGATACGCCAGTATGCAACTGTGAAGTACTTGAATATGAGGAATGTCAGGTATGAGAAGATGACATGGAAGTGCATTGCTGCCTTTAGATGCGAGAGAATTAAGTGATCCCAGGAACCTTGGGTTAAATTTGTTCTACTGTATGCACAATGCAGGTTCATTCTTGCTGGAGGAGGCAAAAATGCCTACATATGTGGTGCCTGATTTGACAGATTTCAAGGTGAATTCTTTTCGAAACTGTATGAGCCTGGCAAGTCAGTGGGACTATATCATTAAAGGCTTTTGTTGTTGTCTAGTCTATTGATGCCAGTCCAGCTGGTCCACGTCTGCAACAAGATATCCATCTGTTTGACGTTATAAACAACCCTATCCATCTTGGTTGCAGAACATTCATACTGACTGTGTGGATACAAAAGAGTATGAGTCTCAATCAGGAGAGTAGGAAGGATAGGGGGAGGGAAGGGCTGGGGCTGATTTTGGCGGCAAAAGGTGAAATCATGGCAGAAATACGACATGCTTAACCTTCATTAAAGATTGAGTGTGCTTCAAATAGACATGTGTGTAAATTTGACGTGTCAGTCATTCCTCCTTGTTTGAGCCAACCCTGGTGCTGAGCTCAGACAAGCAGTACTCATTGATATTTATAATGGTGGAATTAAGTTATAAGGATGAATGGGCCGAGGTGTCCCTGCCTTCCTACTGGCTAAATGTTCTCACCTTTGAGAGCTGCTCATGGCATCGAGGGCTAACTATCTCCCCTTGATGTATACTTTTGCAGTTAAAGGCATATGTATCTCACACAGTGAACAAGAAGTCCCCCCCTTCACCAACATCATAGTGTTGCTCTGAGGGTGCACATGCACATCCGGAGGTGGTTGTTTCAGGCGTTGCCCTGGTTTAAAGGTGAAGCAGGTTCTTGGTGAGGCCTTTTTTGAAAACCTCCTCAGTATGCCAAGGATTTGATTGAAGGTATTACACTAGCCCAGATACTGCCCAATGCAGTAGTAAACGATAGCTCGGCCATATCATTTGAAGTGAGGGTTTGTTTGTAGAAAGCAGAGTGGTGCATAAAGAGTTAAGTGGTTTGTATTGAACATATCAATATCCTTTATTGTGCATACTAATGGTACAAGCATGTCTATCATTTAGTGGGCAACATCCGTGTAGTTTGTTCCTGTAACTTCTTTGAGGAACTGAATTTGGGCAGGTACTGTTCAACTTCTTCGCCTTTACTTGTTCACCATCAAAGGAGCCCATGCAAGCTGTTGCTTGAGGCATTCACTTCCATTTGGTGCTTGGTAGCGCTCATCTATCACGCAAATGTCAGTAGGGATAGGACTCAGATATTGAGATAATCTCTCTATTTGGTTTCACCTTGCTTGCTGCAGTGAAGCCTTCTTGGCAACAGGGTATGTGATGGGACATCACTTGCAATTATTGTGTAGCGATGACTGCAAAGAACCCTGCCAGTGATATGGACTGTGGCAAGTGCTCCCTGTGCTGTATAAGGGCCCATTACGCCACCCCCTTTCTGAAGCCTTGGGAAGCACCTCGTTCCACATCAAATAAAATAAGTGAGTACTTTCAAGGGTACATGCATCACACTGCTTATGCCCACATAACAAGCCATCGACATGTAGGTGCTTGTTGCTTTTAGTTTGATTGTTGTAGGCCGTGCATGAGCACTAACAAACAAACTCCGCCTTAGAAGACTTTTCTTTCCTAAGCATAGGTTTTTATATGTTTGCAAAACAATTCAAATTTGGGGTATAGGGCTTGCTGTATTAAGGTGTATATGCATTTATGTCGTCATCCATCTCTATTTAAGCTCAAATCCTGCTTGGTCATGAACCTCTAGGTGGGCATCTCTTCACACAAAAAGTGCCTTCGATCCTTCAACATGAGGCTTTGCCATCTTATACTCAAGCTACCAACTATCTCTTGGGAACCTGGTTCATAATGTTTGCGCAAGCTTCTTCCTATTTGTTTTGTGGTTTCTTGCTTCCCTAGTCGCGTCGACATGCACACGTACTCCAGGTTGATTGCTTTTACTCGTTGCCAACTTCCACATGGACGTCGCATAAAGAGGCCTTCTTGCTCCCTAGCTATGAGGGAATCAGATTTTAATAAGACCTCCGAGGTAAAGAAGCAAGTTGGAGTTTGCATGCGAAGTAGGTCACAGCTCATGATTGATCAATCGTAAAGGGCCATGTCATCTTCATGTGGGTTCAGCATTCCGATTCAAGTATCCCCCTTCCTATATTTATACACCTCTTGAAGGTGGTTAGTGTCTGCAAATAGCAACGTGTTTTGCGACAAGTTACATATATGACAACAAAACGACCAGCCTCGGCGAGAGGTGAAGTGCCTTGGAAGATGTCTTGCAGGCTGCTGGATGAGCTGCTTCATGTCTCTGAGGCCATCTTTGTCTGGCTGATAATGTGATAGTACCATCATAGCGCCTAGATACTCTCAGAGTCAGTACAAAAACTCAAGTCAAGAGGTAGTCTGGGCCATGATATGAGCACACGTCCACTTGCTAACCAACACCAAATAATGCTCACTTTCAATACCCCCAATATCATGTGAGCAGCGGAGTGCTTCTTGCCTTCCTTTGTGACGGAACAAACTGTACCGGCACAACGTGCGGACGGCCTGCTTAAGCTTTTGTGTGCTTCAAGTCCAGAGACGGTCTGTAGATGCACATGCATGAATATCTTGAAGAAATGTCAACGTCCGCAAGAAAACTTTATCCACGCGCCAATGGCCCCTCTAGCTCATGCAAAGCCATGGGGCCTGCCGGAGGAGACACTTCGTGATGGCCTGCCTTTAAGCCACGATTTGTCTGCTTTGCCTCAAGGCCAGCTCACTCTCAATCTGCTTGACAAATGTCACCTCACCGCAGGTCGTGGTGTGTGGCGCAAGCACTTCCATCTATGGCCTTAGACCATTCAGGACTCACAAACAAGTGAAGCATCAAGAACAAACTTCCGCTGGTGCGGGCGAGCACAGCTAAGAATGCCATATGAGCCCAAGATCAGCTTCAGGACAGGTACCGTTTAGCGTTCACCGGGAACGTTAGCAGCCGTACTATGACAAAATAGTATAAGATGGAATGAGATGCACACCCTTATCTCATCCTTCACACCACAACAGAACTGTACTCGTAACAGCCTCACACTCCATGTACCGACTCATTTATAATAACACCTTCCGTGGTAGTGATGTCCTATGAGACAGACGACATTCAAATCAGCACCTGAAGCCCGGGTCCCACCAAAAAGCTCAACTTCCCTGCCTACAGCAGGAGAGGACCAACCGGAAAAGAAAGATAATGACATGCCAGAGAGGAGCCTGCTGGACTTTCTACAACTCCCCTTCAGCAAACGACATGAAAGGACAGCAAAACAGGTGATCTTACTGGCAATAACAGACCCCCCCAGGGGGGGGTGGGGTGGGTGGATGGGAGGGACAAGGGGGGTACATATGTGTGGGGGCGTACAGATGTCCCGCAGGCCAGCAAAACTTCATCAGTAAATTTGTTATTCAAAATATCAAGTGGGTGGCCCCTTGGGGTCCCGCTAGGAACACCGGCCAGCCACAGGCAGTGGCAGCTGCAGCTCTCTGCGCCCTGTCTGGTGTGACTCCAACTGCCTAAGTAAGCCCTAAGCTCAGAGTGAGTCGAGGATCTTGGGTGCAGGCCAGTGAGACCACCTACAGCTTAAAGAGGGCCCCATGCGTCAAGGCAGCCACGCAGCCAACTCAGGCGGAATTGGGCCCCCCTTCACCACAACACCCGGTACTTGTACTAAAATCGACGAGTCCATTCAGGAGGTGTATGGAGATGTGGAGTCGCCCTACCCTACATCGAGGCTCCCCTTGACGAGTCAAGTCCTGCCACTAAACCCAGGGCCGCACAGGCCCTGCCAGGTGCGCACGTCACATCACCTGCTCTAGGCCACCTTGGCGTCAACCCGTGAATCCTTTTTCCTAAGGCGTGACCTAAAGGGACTAGGGGGTGTCCTCTGCGGGGGGGGTTGGGGGGTGATGGATGGGGCCGCCAGATCTGCGAGGTCGACAAAAAAGAGGGGCCCAAAGGAGACCCATCATGAGGGGGCGAGTAGCACACCCCTCATTTACCTGCTGGCTGCTGGTTGTAGTGCACCTTCTCCTTCTTCTTAGAGGCAGCCAGCCTGGCGGCTCTGGCTGCAGCCTCAACTGCAGCCGCCCTAGACGCCCCATCGTCCTTCCCTGACTTCTTCTTCTTGAGGGAGGCCAGCTTCTTGAGGCGGGCGGGGTCCAGGGGCGCTGAGCTGGCATCCTCGCTGGCAGCGTCAGCAGCTTCCGCATTAGCTTCGCCCCCGGCAGCATCTGCAGCTCCATTGACCTGGCCATCCTCGTCCTTGGCCTCCTTGGGCTTGTCCTTCTTTGCCTTTCTCCTCTTTGCGCTCTTGCTCTCCACAAGCTTCGTGTCCTTCTCCTCTGATGTGCCATTTGCATCCCCTCCATTTGCGGCAGGCTCCTCCTTGCCTTCTTCACCTGCAAACCAACATGGCCATGCCACAAGACAGAACAAACTCTCGTTTTTTTAACTACATGCTGAAATTAGGGTCCAACCTGTACCACTGGCTATGATGGCACAAATAACCCCGTTGTGCAATGGTGTCCAGCATAGCCCATTATATAGCATGTGAAGGCAAACCTGCTACACATGCAATACCTGTCCAAAGGCTTTGAAGAAGTGCAATCAATGTACGATCCTAAAAAAGGTTCCTCATGTATCATCTTAACAATGGCTGCAAAATGAAAGAAAGAACAAAGAAAAGCACGAAACTTACCAGCTTTGTTTTGCGTGAGTCCCAACTCCGCCAAAACAGCTTCAAGCTCAGCAAGCTCCTTCTTCTTCAGCTCCTTTTTTGACAATTGTCGCTCAGTCTGCGGAGGGCCACTCGCTGCTGTTGCAGCTGTATGCTGCTGCTCCTTGACCTCAGCAGGTTCTGCTGAAGCTTCGTCTTCTCCCTCCCCCTCCCCCTCTCCCTCATCTTCGATTTCGTCCTCCACATCATCATCTCCTTCGTCCTCTCCCTCACTCTCGTCAATCTGGTTTCCCCCTCCCTTTCGAGCGTCAGTACCTCCAGCTTCTGAAGCACCCCAGGATTCGACTGGTGGGGGAGCTGTGGTTGCAAAGTAATCGTCATCATCCTCACAATCAGCCCAAGATGTCACTGTCACTTGAGTAGGCGCCCAAAACTGCACAGGTTCAGCATTCTGTTCTCCTTTTGAGCCATCCTTAGAATCTTTGTCCGCCTTCTTCTTGCTCGACTTCTTCTTCCGTGACTCAAGTGCAGCGAAGATATTTGAGCTGCTTATTGCGGGGACACCATCATTCCTACTTGCGCCTCCGACCATCCTAACAAATGCAGCACCTGAACTTGTTCCACTTCAGCACGGCAGTTGCGATTTTAAAAGCAGTTGTTTCCTGTTTTTCGTCGGTGTTTCCCTCGAGTCAAGAAAAAATGAACTCCGTCTAACGTCGGGGAAACCTCTGACACGAATTCCTCCACACTTTTCCGGTAATTATTAAGTTGGCTTTCAGTTCTTAGCAGGCGGCGGGACTTCGGGTGCCATGCTATGAAACAAGATAGATATTCCTTCACATTAGCTGCTGACAAGTAAGGCTATGTGAATAAACGTTACAGTGCAACATTACTGCAACGCTTTCTCATAACTGCAACATCATACTCAACTCGGTGTTCCGTAAGCGTACATAAACGGGTCCAACTTTCGCCCCATGTACCCGCACGAGTTTCAGGAGTTCTCAGTTTTCTGGAAGTCGCAAACTGAAAGTTAGACTACGATATACTGCAATATACGCAACCTCCCATTTCTCCAATATCCTCGGTCGCGTTTCTAGAAGGAAGTGTTCGAGATTTGAGCTGGTTTCAGCTGCACAGAGACATGCAGAAGCTACCAGTAGAGACGCTTCCCTGTGGATTCATGTGGCAACGATTGGGTACCACGCACCACCAGTACCACTCGTCGAGCAGATACGAACAGATATACTCTAGGGGGATGCTAGAGAACCAACCATAGTTCGGCCAAGAGTTCCACCGTGGCACCATTACCCGCCCGAAAGCATGGATCCGTACTTCTTGTCGCAGTAAGCTCCCAAGGGCTTGCCAACTGGTGGACGCAATTGCAGGCGAAAGTATCCGTCTGTCCTAGTCCAGATTCACCCCCACACACAATCCACTGCAGCCGTGCGAGTCCGTGCACCACTTCGAGCAAGTTTGAGGCTTGGGCTGCTCCAGGACAAGGTGCCGCTCTCAGTGAGACATCGGTTCAATGCAACGTAGCACAGCGTAGCATCAAATTTATGCGCACGGAAGGAGTAGGGTTGGAGGAGCCTAGAGAAGCTCTCATGCAAGTTGCCCAAGTACTGACAGCTATCAGTGTGGAAAACTGACTTATGTGAGCGGTGGAGGGAACCTACTTCGCATCCAAAGCTCGCTGAGGCCTTCCCTAGGTGCTTCTTCTGCGCAAGTCCTCAGTTCCGGTAGCAATTAATACCCATAGGCAGAGCCGTAGGTGATTGGACTTATACTTTCTTTTCTAGGGTGCTTCTTGGCACATCAGGTGGGGCTCTGTAGATAAACACTGACATCATTTAGACGTTAGTTTTACAAGACATTACATCATCTAGACTAGTAAGGGCAAATTGCAGGTATGAGATTACAGTGCGATGTTTGCGAGAGGAATTTAGCAGCAGTGATGTGCTGTGCGGATGAGGCTGCCCTTTGTGTAGAATGTGATCTGCGTGTCCATGCGGCCAACAAGCTTGCCAATAAACATCAGAGGGTAGCCCTTCTTCCATCTGCAGGAGATCCTCCAACCTGTGATATCTGTCAGGTATGCTCCAGTTTTGTAACATTCCTCTATCAGTATACTAAGGACAATTTTGATGGAGATATGTTCAAGAGACGGGGTCTGGGAAAAGAAAGAAGTTGATTCTGATTCTAGAGCAACTAGGCATTGCCAGTATGTAACATGGAGCAAGCAATCTGTTGTGGTGTGCAGGAAAAGTCAGCATTCTTCTTCTGTTTGGAGGATCGAGCACTTTTGTGCAGGGATTGTGATGTCAGCATCCATCTTGCTGGCTCGCTGTCAGCATCTCATAAGCGATTTCTTTTGACTGGAACAAGAGTTGCTCTCGAGGCTGTGAGCAATGACTGCCCAGCAGATTCAAACGAGGACGCACAGGCTGTTCCCGCTTCTATAGCTTCTCCTGCTAGCACGAGTGGACCTCCATCACACCACTCCTCGGGCAGGGGTCAGCAGGGACGAGGACCCAGTCCTTTAGCTTATGCACGAGCAAATGTTAGCGGAGTCGGTGGAGGCCTTCCGCGTCGGGGGAGTATGTCAGACATGATGGCAGATCCAGGATGGAGAGTTGACGAGATTCTGAACATACCGGAGCTTGCAGATGGCTACACCCTTGCTGACATTGGTTCCAACAAAGTAAGGCCACTTCCATGTCACCACCAAGCTGTCTCACAAAACAGTCCTGAAATTGGTGCTGGCAGCCCTTTTTTGCTGTCTGGAGGAACCATTCCTCTCCCCCATGTCATCCTGTGGCTTACCAGGCACAGTATGTCGGAGGCATACTATTCGTGGTAGGTCGTGGGACAGGACTTGGCAGAATTGGTTGCTGCAGTGGTGCCACAAGCTGACGTTTTTGGGTGGTGCTCTGATGATGCAGGCCGAGGATATTTCGAATCTGGGCGATTTTGACTGGACTGCGGACCTCAGCCTGTTTGACGAGCATGTGTATGCGGAGTCGATGCATGAAGTTCCCCAGCTACCCATGGAGCCTCCCCTTGTGGCCTCAGGATCAGGGTTGGGCAGGAGTAGTAGGGCTTCAGGTGGTGCCTTGAAGAGCCGCGCTCGGCATGACGACGCTGCACTTGCTGTTGTGCCTGACTACGCCGACGCCTTTGTTGTTCCTGACCTGTCCATGAGCGCACCCTCCACCTCTGCTCCTCCCTCCAAGCGGCGTCGAGGCCTGATGTGACGCGCCCTTAATGCAGGCATAATGATGGCTTGTTCCTTGTCACTGTAGGGCATGTAATTCAAGACCCCTTCCATAATAGCCCACCTGCGGGTGGTCCTTGTGGCTCTGTATACAGCATCGATTGAAAACAGGGCTGTATTTTTTTGTCGCACCCTAGCGGCTCCAAGACGGGGATGCTGATGTGATGCAGCAGTACGATTTATCAAATTCTTATGCTGGTTGGCCAGCTTTCAGAAGAGGTTGCTAGTCTCCATCGTCTAATCAGGAAGTCTTAATGGGCTCCTTATTATGAACTCTTTCAGAAAATTATAGGAGCATACGTTACGCATGGCTCAACTGGGAGGCTTGTTGAGGAGTCTGCTGCAGGTCCTGTAGTTGAAGGGCAGTCTGTCTGTATATAGGGTGAATGCGGTAGGCCAGGTACTGTCCTCCATGTAAGGACTTGGGTAGTGATGGTGAAGTGGCTGGTTGGAATCAATTTGCAGCCACATCCAGCATATGTTCATGTCCCTATAGAAGATCATGCATGTCATTTCCTAGTCTGCATCCAGCTCATTCACGGCTCTATCATAGATCATACATTTCACCATTCGGTCTCGAGTGCAAGCACGAAACCTTCATTTGCATTTTTGAGTAGCTCATGCATCATGCACAAGTTCGCTGGGTGTGTACTACGTCTCGTATTCACCTCTAGCTGTAAAGTACGGAAAGTTAATAGTTGCCAATTGCGGCTTGCACTGGCGCCCTCATGTTTGAGGGCAGTGCAGTTGTACGCTTTGATGATCAAATTGAATGTCAGGCCTTTTGCAATGAGACTTATCTTCTGATGAAGACAAATATGCTTGTCAGGCCCTTCTAATGTAATTACAATACAATCTTAATTCTTTTTGCTCTCAAGGTGTGAACACTTCGATGCCAAGACACGCTGTTTTATCACCCGCCAGTAGTTACCAAAAGTGGCTCACATTGCGCCAATACAGATGATGCTGGGGCAAATTACAAAACTAGCACTTTCAGCTTTGTTTATTACAAAATTAACCACTCATTTTCAAACAAATTACAAAACTACCACTCGCGCATGTAAGGCAAGTCCTCGTTGGCCTAGTACGAAAATGTGATGTGCCACACGAATTCGCATGCAACCCTTCTTGACACACCACTTCTCTCTTTCGTTTCCATAATTTTTCAAAACCACTTTTTGAATTGACCCACCTACACGAACCAAACTGCCCAAGGACCCCTAAAAATTGGTCCACAGGTATTTTTCATACCTTTTCCTTTCGCCTTTATTCTCTAAACCCTGTATTTTAGAGACTACATTCATCGCATGCCCTGCTATTTCACATAGGAACTGAGTCACAACAAGATAATTTTAGCATAGCCTAATTGTATCATGAAACTTCATGGTATGGTGGAGCATCACGTGACTATTTTGATATCAGAGAGGATGACCCTAGAACCTAAATCCTTACTTGTACTTGGAGCACTCATGGAGGCTTGCCTAACTTGCCGCCGTTAAGACCCATCTATGGAGTTTGAAGTGTCGTCTTCAAATTGGAAGCGCGGCGAAAGGGGTTCAAGACCATCAAGAGTTTGGAGCATGAAAATGAAGGAAGAAAGTGAGGTAGCGAGAAGTGTGTCCACCCAAAATTTGGCGTCCTTGGGCAGTTTGGTTCGTGTAGGTGGGTCACTTTGAAAAGTGGTTTTGGAAAATTATGGAAACTAAAGAGAGAAGTGGTGTGCCAGGTAGGGTCGCGTGCGAATTCGTGTGGCACGTCACATTTTTGCGTTAGGCCTACGTGGACTCGCCTTACATGCGCAAATGGTAGTTTTGTAATTAGTCAGAAAGTGAGTGGTACATTTTGTAATAAACAAAGCTGAAAGTGCTAGTTTTGTAATTTGCCCATGATGCTGGGATTACTTTATTGTTGAAGAGTAAACCAAGATTGCAAATTCCTGCACTTGAGAAATTGCGGGCAGGCAAAGAATCTTGCCTGCCCTTAGACTACAAATAGGATGAATATCTCCAATTCCAAAATGCGCAAATCACATCATATACCAAACACCCTTGCGGAAGAGTCGTCAGATCCCGTAAGAATGAAGTTGCCGTCCCTGCACGCACAAACCCAGTTCCCACAAACAAAATCAAGGTGTTATTTCTCCCGAGTACAACAGATTGTCACTCCCCCACCTCCCTCACCAGCCACAACACACCAAGCTCGACAGCATCAACTCCGTGGAGCGCACGAGGTAGCACGCCACCTAGACAGAACGCAGCCGGCAGCAAGACGGGGCGAGGACGTTGGCGCAAGATTGGCACGTCAAAAACATAGGGAGGGAGAGGAACCACTCACAGGCTGACGGCAAGACTCAGCACGGCCTGTTGGTGACCCTGGAAGTGCCGGACACAGCTGGCTGTGCGCCCGTCCCACAGCCGCACGCTGCCGTCGGTGCTCCCCGTGTACAGCAGCGGCTGCGAGGGATGCCACCTCATCTGCACCACCCCCTCCTGCTTCCAAAAGACACCAGACGTACCACGCTAGGTTCTGGACTGAGCATTATGCCACATCACATGGGGAAGANGGGGGGGAGGGGGGGGGAGGAATAGGATGGAGGACTATGACAGCAGGAGCTATAGAGTGAGAATCCAAGGGCTCAAACGGGGGGGGCTCAGGACTCCCACGGCACCGCAACCTGAATGCAGAAACTCCTCGCGTGGTTCCGCGGAGCTGGTGTGTTTCAATCGACAGAATCTCTCAAGGAGCGACGAGGCCCTGAAGCAAGCGAACGTCTCCCAAGGACTGCTTCAGGCTCTGCTTCGGACTCCCCCCGTTGTTTTGAGGCTCCTTACATCCCAAATTCTGCCGCTCTGTCAACCGGCAACTCTTTCGTGTAACGAAGGGGCAGTCGAGCGACACCCTGTTCAGCCTGCAAGGCTGCAAGCCTCACAGCGGCCAACACCGCCGCCGATGCACGTCGGACGGAAGATGCACCCTGAGAGGCGCAACCAGCCCAGCACAGCACAGCACAGAGCAGCGCAGCGAGCCAGCAAGATGCAGGCAGAAGCCCCCCAGCGAGAGTAGGAGCAGCAACAACAGCAGCAAAAGCAGCAGCAAGCAGAGCGGCAGCAGGAGCTGGAACCGGAGCTTTCAGTGGCTCGGGGCGTATCTTCGCGAGCCAGCTGTCCCAAAGAGAGGCACCATTAACCCATGCCCACGCGCATCCGCATCTCGGCGCTTCTTGGCCGAAGTGGCCCGGGGAAGAAGCAGCGGGTGCGCGTACCGGGTGCTGACAGGTGGCGCGCTGCTGCAAGCTGTGCATATCCCACAGGATGGCCTTCCCGTCCATGGACCCCGTTGCCGCCACCGGCAGTCTGCTCCCTCCCCCCTCCCCCCCCCCNGCTCCAAGGGCTTTCCCCTGTCAGTTGCCCCCCCAAGACAAGAAAAGGATAAGATTAGTAACGCCCATGCCACCTGGCATCTCACAGGCACAGGCGCTCCAGCGCAGCCATGCCCCAGTGCTGCTGCTGCTGCTGCAGGCAGATCCGCTCCTGACCCCTTCTGGAGCGCTCACTCGTCGCCCTCGCAAGCAACCGCTCACCGGAACCCTGCGTGCCTCTTGAGCAAATGCTCCCCACCGCTCCGTGCGCTTGCCTCCTCTCAACCCCCCTCATTACAATTCTGCGGGCCCCTCAAGGGCGTGCTTGCTCATTTCGTTCCAATGCGTTCCTCGAGCACTCGCTGACTGTACTTCTGCACGCGGCAATGTGTCGTGCAAACAAAGGATGCGGCTGTCCTGCCGCGGATCGGTGCCCACCGGGATGACAGCTGGCCCAGTCCAATCTAGAATCCATATCTTGACTATGAAGTTCAGATTGGACACTAGGAGACCAACCTCTGAGGTTTGCATACATGTACGCATATGTATACATATTCGCATGCATATACGCATGTATATGTATGTATCTAAACATAAAGATATATGTGTCTGTATACGTTTGTATGTGCATGTATGTATGGATATACATGTAAGCATACAAGCATATATGTCTACACATATACACACGCACACATTCCCTATACATGTGCTCGAGTTATATGCTTTCTCAAGCAACTGCCTCACAAGCAGTGGGCAATGGGAGCGCGAGGAGCCCCCACCCTCCACCTGGCGGGCCATGACCGCCCTGTCTCCACGAGCGGGTCTGCGCGTTTGGCTCGAGGCAGGCGCGGCATGGAGTGAAGGAAGGAGGACGGCCAGTGGAGACAAGGGGGGAGAGCGTGAGGGCCCACCCGGGACAGAAGGCCACGCACTCGACGGAGTCCTCGTGCGCCGCCAGCGTCCCCACCACCTGCTCGCGTCCCCACCGCCCCACTCAGTCGACGTATGTATCGACAAACACAATGCACCCGCACCCACACACGCGGAGGGGCTGACGAGCACACCACATATTTTCTGCGCTGATCTACATATGTATATCATGTGCATGCATACATACGTACATACAAAAATATACATATGCGTACATACAGAAATTATACATATCGTGAAAGAAAGAGTGCTCAATTTACCCTCCCGGTAGACTGGTACTGAAGGGCAGGCTTGTGATGTATATGGATGGCCAGCGACCGCATGAACACATGCAAGCTAAGGGCATGGAGAGTACTCACCACTTGGGCGCTCACACACTTCCACACGCACACACGCTCACACACACAGAGAAAAAGCAAGAGAGGGAGGTAGGGAGGTAGGGAGGGAAGGCAAAAGAGAAAACAGGCAATACACCCACACACAGACACGCACAAGCACGCACACGCACACACACACGCACACACGCGCGCGCCCCAACTGTGCGTTCACTTGCACCTTGCCGGCCGTCAAGCTGACAAGACGCGCAGTCTTGTCGGTGGACCCCGTGAGCACCTGCCCCGAGCCGTCTGGCTGCACGGCCAGACACGTCACCGCCTCCGTGTGGAACGGGTAGCCTGCCACCTCAGCGCCCCCCAACTCCCTCCCTCCCTTCCACCCGTCATTTCTCGCACATGCCGAAGGCCTCAGGCGAGGCCTGGGCCTTCCAAGCTCCAGCCGAGCGACACCTGTCCCCTGAAAACCTGGTCAATGCTGCTACTACTGCTGCTGCTGCTGCTACTGCCACTGCCGCTCCCGCTTCTGCCACTGCTCCTGCCGCTGCCCCTGGTGCTGCTGCGCAGCTGCTGCTGCCGCAGGTGGTGATGCTGGTGCTCGAGGATTTATGACAGAATAATCACAATGAGATGTTTCGGTCTCGCTAGCTGCCAGGGCCACGGTCAGACTAGCACAGGCGCATGCATGCATGCATGGCGGCCAGGTACGCCCAAGTGACTGCTCACGGCTAAGACTCCCGGACACGGCAAGGGAACAATAGCGGCGTCAAGGGGCAGGCATAACACCCTCAAACACACGCGCACACACACGCACACACACCGGCACACACATGTATGTATGTGTATACACATGTGCCTACACACACACACACAAACACACACACACACACACACACACACACACACACACACACAGAGAGAGAGAGAGACACACACCCATACAAGAGTGTGTACGCAGACATAAGCCTCGCTGTTTCTCATTGCCTACAAGCATTTGTCGTACGTACTTGTACATATTTCTACACTAAATGTACATACACGCAGCAATAAGTGATGAGATTCGGATAAAGATAGGCAGTTACACGTTTTGGGGAAGAAAAGACGATGCCCAAGGAGAACCCCCCCCAACAGCAGCAAGCTCGAAACTACATGCTGATGGCTTAAGAGGCATCTTCAGATGGCTGCATGAGTCATTCACGGAGAGATGCTGAGCTGGCGGCACATGTCGCAGGTATGCGCTGAGCTGGCAGCGCATGCCGCTGGGAGCTGCTGAATTGGCGGCACAGGTACAGACGGGAGCAGAGAAGCACGGAAGCGCAAGGGGAAGCAAGGCGTGGGAGAGAGAAGAGACCCATGATAACAGACGTCGCATCAGCAGTGCGCGGGTTCCACACACGCAGGCTGCTGTCGGCGCCACCTGTCACCGCACTCTTGCCTGCTCCGTCCCCCACCACCCACCCCCTATCCCAATGTCAATGCATAACGATGAAACCTACACCAGCGCGCGTGCGCGTGCACTCACACAGACACACACACACACACAAACACACACACACAGGGGAGTGAGATTAGAGAAAGGGAGAGAGAGAGAGGGGGACGGGGGG
>WELA01005617.1:80626-91014 GCA_009602735.1 Mesotaenium endlicherianum | reverse complement strand
TTCTGTGAAAATTTTGCTTGTAGTGACCACGGCTGTGAAAAGCGGAAGGAGCAAGCGCGCTGGGGAGAGGGAGGGGGGAGGGGGAGCGGGAGCTGACTGGGGGGTGGGTCAGAAAAAGGGCAAAGTGGGGGTTTGGGGCATAGGTCCGTCCGTCTGTCTGCCTGTCTGCCTGTCTGTCTCAGGGAGAGCGGTGACACCTGTCACTCCCTTGCTGACTACTGACCTCGATGCCCTCAGAGGGGCCCTCCAGTCGATGCTTGAGGGCGCCTGTGGCGGTGTCCCATATGAGCACCGCGCCGTCCAGGCCAGCTGTCGCCAGCAGAGCGCCGTCGGCGCTGAACGCCAGCGCGGCCACTGAGTCGGTGTGCCCTGCCAGCTCAGCAGCAGC
This sequence comes from Mesotaenium endlicherianum, assembly GCA_009602735.1. Taxonomy (NCBI): domain Eukaryota; kingdom Viridiplantae; phylum Streptophyta; class Zygnematophyceae; order Zygnematales; family Mesotaeniaceae; genus Mesotaenium; species Mesotaenium endlicherianum. The sequence continues at coordinate 90,626 of WELA01005617.1, read as the reverse complement.
CCCCCCCTCCCCCCACAGGCACAAGAATCAGAATCAGAGTCAGTCAGAGTCCGAATCAGAGGGATCCGAGTCAGCAGCGGAATTGCTCTTGATGTCAGGGTCCAAGGCGAGTTGGAGCCAGAATGGGGAATCCGAGTCAAGAGTTTGAAAGAATCAGAGTCAGAGTCAGAGACGAAGTCAGAGTGGGAATGGGAGTGGGAGTGGGAGTGGGAGTAAGAGTCAGAGAGAGAGAGAGAGAGCGAAAGAGAGAGCGATAGAGAGTAAAAAAGATAGAGTCGAAAATAGAATCAGAATCAATAACATAGTGCGAAAAGTGCTGCTGCCTGCGGCTCTGGCCGCAAAGCCGCAAAACTGCGGTGCGGCTGGCGCTCCACCATGTGGCTGCGCCCAGTGCCACGCAGAGTGTTGCTGCGATGTCGGCCACTCCTCCACTGCCACTTGGCATTGAGAAAAGAGGAGTGCGGACTTCCATGCATGTGAGCGAGACTGCAAGCACAATATGTGAGCGAGAGTGCAAGTGTGCACACCTGGCAGCTTGTGGGCCTCGTCGTCCGTGCCCATCCGCCACAGGAAGGCCGAGTCGTCGCCGCCTCCTGACGCGACAAGTGTCACGTCGGTAGGGCTGCACGTCACCGCGTACACGGGCCCTGCACTCCCCACTCCCGCTCCCCCCCACGCGAGATCCCCACATCACCAGAGACCCGGAAGCGGAAACACCCGGAAGCAGACAGGCTTGAGACAGCACGCAGCAAGGCCTGACGTCCTTGTGATGCCCGCCTGAGACTTGCGATACACCGCCCGCCTGAGAATGGGCACGCACGCATGCAAGCAAGAATGCATGCGCCGCCCCCCCTACTCACCCAGTCTCAGCTCCCCCACTGTTTTTCGAACCAGTGATTTTTTCATCAACACCCCTTGGCGGGGGCGCCGGGGTAGGGGGGCGGGGCGGGGGAGAGAGGGGGTAGTTTGGGCCAAATGGAGGATGTAGAGGGATGTCTTTTGCTGAAGAGGCTGCGAAAGAGCTGAGGATNGGGGGGGGGGGGGTGTAGAAAGGTTGAGAGGGGGCGCGCAGGGAGAGAGCGCCTGCCTTGGTGGCCGCTGAACACGTGGATGGCGTCGTCGACCTCCTCGCGCTCCCCCCCCTCTCCGTCGTCTTCCTCCATCCCTGCTCGCCCTCACCCTCCCCTCGCAGAATACCTTAGAGCCGTCACCTTACAGCCGTGTATGTGTGCGTGTGTGTATGTGCGTGCGTGTGCGTGCCTGCATGTATGTGCGTATGCGTGTGTGTGCATGTGTGTGTGGGCGCGAGTGTGTGTGTGTGTGTACGTGTGTGTGTGTGTGTATGTGTGTGTGTGTGTGTGCGCACGCGTGTGTGTTGTGTGTGCATGTGTTCAAGCAGCACAACAAATATACTTGCCAGGCATCATGTGATTGTCAGTGTTACACATTTTTTGCAACTTGAGAGCAGAAAGAGAGAGTGAGAGAGGGGGAACGTAGCAGCAGTGAAAACGTAGCAGCAGTGGGAAGTCTACTCACCATCAGCGCTGCCTGCTTGGCCATCAGGCCCATCCGCTCCCCCCCCCTCCTCCTCATCTTCATGCTCCAGCTCTGCTCCCCATGCCAAGCAGAAACCCTCATTAACCCTCGTACCCCATCCCTCCCGAGGCTGGCAACCAAGGGGCCTACAAGGGCTCATCAAAGACCCGTTAATATGTAGATCTGAGGGCAGTCAGCCACCTTCAGCTTCGGCGCGATAATCATAGTTCTTTTTGGGTGCAGCGGGTGAAAGTAGACATGGCAGTCCTTGGGTTACACCAAAAGAGACAAATTGTTGACTCTGCTGTCCACTCACTGTCCTCCACCCAAGTTTGTACAACGTGTTTCTGAATGTTGTTCCTATATTATGTTTCTGTAAAATGTTCATATAATAAGTGTACAAATGAACAATATACTAAGGAGGGGCACAGACGCACCTTCGTCATCTATGGGTACCTCGTCACGCTCGTAGTCCGCCTCGTTGATGAAAGCTTCATCCCCGCTGTCTCCATCGTCGTTAATGTCCTGCTAGTCCACAAGATCAACACTTTCGCATTCAGGACGTGCTTACATCTGCGTTTGTGAGAAGCAATCATGCTTTCTAGTAAACTGCCGATTGCTGCAAGTACTCTCTGCAGGCAGCTGCCACAACCTTAACCAATCGTGAGCTGAAACAATCACTCCCGATATTCAGAGTATGCAAAAGCAGTGTAGACCAACAACTGACCTCCTCTGCTGGCTGCTTCTGCCTGCTCATCTTCTCGAGTACAGCTTTTCGGAAATTAAGACTGCTGCAGCGAAGAATACAAATTTCAATTGGTCCGTGTCGTATGACTATGCTCACAGGAGTAATGTTGAAGGCGCAGGAATGGCTACATACACAGGCGTGTGACAATATAAACTAAAGCGAAGTCCGACTCGACTGAACTTGGATTCAAGACGGAAAAACTTTTTCTCCACTTCGAGTCCTCGACATGTGGGTCGAGAAGTGTCAATAAGAGCCCATCAAGGAGACGATCACTCGCTGGGCTTTTTCGTAAGATAAAAGAAGATCGCATGGGAGCCATTGCGTTCTGTGCGAGGTCGTGCTGTGGATCTTGAATAACACAAAATATGGAATGCACGTCTGATGCGTGCATTATGCAGCCAGTGTCAGTAGAATCGGACGAACTTAGGGCTCTCATCGTTCGACGCAAACTAGAGCTGTCTGGCCAGGTGGACCAGGCGTACCCTACTGTGTCCTCGGATAGTCAGGCAGAGAACGAAAATGACGTGGAGCGAGTTGAGTGTCTGGCTGAAGAGCTGCCCCCTGTCACAAGCAACAGCCAAGAGGAACGACACAGCACAAGCGATGGCATGCACCAAACGGACATGCATCATGAAGGCCAGAAGGAAGGGGGCCGACCATCAGAGGACGAGCAGGCTGCTTTAGATAGCCAGCAGATAGAGACGGATAGTCATACGCTCAAAGGTGGCTCAGCGCAAAGCACAGGCGAGGGGCATGACGGGCACAGCCGGCAGGAAGGGACGAGACTCTCCCATCAGTACAGCAAATCTGAGCTCCTGTCATTGCAGCATAGCAGGCCGCCTGGCTGCGCGGAGTGGAGCCAGCTGGCACCCCAGGTTGTGCCTGTCCTGGAAAAGCTCCTCATCTTGAGAGCCGACCCCGCTGCCAACAAGCACAAGAGAGCCGGGGCCAAGGGCGGCCGGGGGGGCGAAATCAGGCGGGGACAGATCGACAGACCCTCCCTCTGTGGAGCAGACTTCGGCGAGAACACGAGCTCAGGCAGCCAGAGCCACGCTCACGCCGACGCCCACGATGGGGAGTTTGTCATCGTGAACCCGGGCGAGGATATTCCCGGGGTGGGTCAAAAGAAGCACGACCTGAGCATCTATTCCAGCCTGGAGAGAGCGCAGCAGTCGTACTACCATGGGGAGACGGAGGAGGAGAGGGAGTCGAGAGGGGCGAGGGAGGAGGAGAGGGGGGTGAGGGAGGCGGGGGGGGAGGAGGAGGAGGAGGAGGAGGAGGATAGCGAGCCGGAGACGTTTCAGAAGCCGGCATTTGCGGTGCAGGGGGAGCCGGACTTTGACGCGGGCGAGCCCGTGGACGGCTTCGAGTACCTCCGACGCGTCAGGTCCGTCCGCCCTAGCCCCTCACAATGAATCCCATATCAGTATTTTGTTCGTGTATATACATGCATGCACGTATACATCCTATAACATATATATATATATATATATATATATATATATATATAGTGTAAAAATGTATATATTGTACGTGATGTACACTATATGATGTTTATATACACCACATGTATACATACATGTCAGCATACATGTGCATGAACTTTTGGGGTAGGAAGGGGCTGGGGTTTATGGCCTGGGTATAGGGTCTGAAGGAAGTTTAGGCTTCGCACGCGCACTCCTTCAACTTGCATGCGCCACGCTTCCTAGCGCGTGCCACATCTCCCTCCGTCCGTTGAAGTGATCGACAGACCGTCGTTGCCCCTCGAACTTCTTCGATTGGTTGACTCTCTGTGCAACCAAGCCACCCGCACCGCTGCTGCCGCTGCCGCTGCTTGTGCCACCGCGTACGCAGGCACAGGCACAGGCACAAACACAGTGCAGGCACGGGCAACTATATGCTCGCCTGAGGCTCGGGAAATTGCGACCCCCTCCCCCACATCCCCCCCCGCCCCCCTACCTTTTGGGTGCTACAACCTGTTCAACATCAGGTTGCCAGGTGGCAGGAAGCTGCCAGGTGGCAGGAAGCTGCTAGGAGGTCAGTAAGCAGCCGAGTGGAAAGGGGAGCTGCCAGGGAGTGGGCTGGGGTTCTTTGTGCACCGTACTCGTTCGTCGCACGAGCTACACGCGCGCGCGTGGGAGTGAGGCGGACGTTTGTGAGCGAGCGTCCCGCTTGTGGCGTGGCTCTGGATGCTTGCGGGTCTGCCAGGTGGCTCCGATTGAGGCATAGGGTTTAGGTTTTTAAGGATTCTAATGCAGGGCTTCCACTCTGCACTGCAGGGCTTAGGACCCGGAGAAGGCATGTGAGCAGGGTTAGGGTTTAGGGTATTTAGGGTTTGAGGTACAGAGGGCTTCAAATGTAGGGCTGAATTTCAAGGAGGTCGCAGTGCCGGCTGTGGGGCGAGCAAAGGACTCCATGGCACAGGCATTCATCACCAGGCTGGCTCTCACGTAGTACATTTAGAACCCTAAATTCCCGAACTTCACACCAGTATCCTGTGTGAAGAGCGCTGCCCGTCGGTTCAGCAAAAGCGGGCTCTTCTTGAACCAATTTAGGGCTCTGGGTTTGGCTACATCCTGATTGTCAGCCTAGCCCAACCCGAACCCTAAATCCACGCATGACCCTAACCCCAAAACCCTAAACCTGCAAGTTTTAACCCGGCAAGCTTCTTGTTCATCGCGCACGTGCGGCCGGGCGAGAGTGCCTGGCTGCTTCCAGTTCCCGCGCCTACAGAGTGGTCCCAGCGCTGGTCCACATCCACTACAAGCCTTAAACCCCTGACTCCGACTTTGCCGAGCATGCAAGTGTGCAAGCACACGCACGCACGCCCGTCCGCATGTCCGCAGTCCTGTCCACCCGCCTATGTGCCGGGGCTACGAGGCAGAGTAGCACCACAAGTCCGAGATGGCGTCGCGCTCGTGTGTGTGTATATGTGTGTGAGTGTGTGTGTTGGGTGGCTGATGGCTGAGGGGGTTGCTTCCTTTCTCTCTCTCTCCCTCTCTCACCCTCTGTGTGTGTACGCGCTGTGCGGGGCAGGTGGGAGAGGGAGCGGTGCCCGCAGGTGAAGGTGTCCGCCATAGACCCCGCAGAGTTCGCGTCGCGGCAGACGGCCTACATGCCGACCTTTGCGTCCATCGCCACCTGTCTGCCCCAGCTGCTGCCACGCCCTGACTGGCAGCAGGCGCTCCTGTCCGACTTCTCCAATCTGCGCCTGGTGCGGCATCAANAATCCCCCCAATTCCTCCTCCCCCTTTCCCTCTTCTCTGCGGCTTCACTGCATCGCTCGCACCCCTTACACTCCCCCAGTATCTCTCCTTTTTTGGTTCGTCCTTGCCCCCCACACACAGAATGTTCCCCACGCACTCCATTGCCGAAGAAAATTGCCGGTGCCCCTGGCATGATGCGCACAGCCCTGACATGCAAGGCCACAGGCGGGCGCAGGCGCTGCCATTGCCCCGCCCCCCCGGGCACACAGCAGACTAGAGGGGGCAGGTGCAGCCGCAGCCGCAGCTGCAGCCCCAGGCCCCCCTGCAGCCCCCCGCGAGCTCATGTTTGGAGAGGGGCAAGCTGTTGTTGAGGCCCCAGTACACGTAGCCCCTACATTAGAGAGCCTTTTGGGAACACGAAATCAGAGGGGGGGCAGCCCGCACGCACTAGAGCAGAGCCGGGAAGCTGCTATTAGCCAGAGGGGCCCAGCTGCTGCCGTGGCCCCCTTCAACCACCAGATTGGGGGAGACGCCGCTGCCGCGACCGCTGCCCCTGCCACTGCCCTCGCGCACACGCCCAGGCAGAGGGGGGCGGCCCCTGTCGTTGTCTCCTGCCCATGCCCTCTGCCCTCGCCCCCCGCCCCTGCTCCTTCCTCTGCCCCCGCCCCTGCCTCTCCCCTCTAGTCCCGCCTGTGTCCTCTGCCCGTGCCCGTACCTGTGCCTACGAATCTGACTCCCGTGGGTTGCCTGCCGTCGCCAGCTTCACATTCTTGGCCAACGCGCGCGCACTCGGCTGCAGGGCCTTTGCATTCCGGATCATCAGGCCGCGAGTTCATCTTTCTGAAGCGGGAGAGGCGGGGGAAATTAAGCCGTGGGACACGGGAGGGAGGGCGAGGGTGACGGCGACGGCGAGGGCGAGGGCGAGGGCGGGACCGAGGGCGACAGGTAGCGGCGTCGGTTGTCTTTTGCAAGAGAGAGCTTCCTTTACTCTCGTGTAGAGGCGACCATGAAAGCACTACTCTCTGTTGGCAATCTTTTGCCAGGTGGCAGGACTTCTCGTCTGCCCATGCCTTTGTTCAAGACGGACGGGCGCGCCCCACGTGCTGTGCTTTTGTGCGTGTGTGTGCGGTGGCATTCTGCCAGCTGTCCACTTGTGAGACCCACGCTTGGACAATCACCCATGAGCCCTATCTGTCCGCGTGGCTGTGCTGCAGGAGTTTGCAAGAGCAAGGGACGCCGGGGAGCCGCCACCTGGGCACTCGCCCCTGCCAGCGCTGCCACCTGTGAGGGACGAGCGCGCCTGGCACATGCTCTGCTTCGGGAGAGCTGGTGGTCCCCACCCCCAGCATGTCTTACAGGATCCTGTTGACCCATCAGCCCCTGTTGATCCGTCGGCAACCCCTGTTGACCCATCGGCCTCTGCTGACTCATTGGCCTCTGTTGACCCGTCGGGACCTGTTGACCCATCGGCTCCTGACGACCTGTCTGTTGACCCCTCGGCCCCTGTTGGCCCGCCTGTTGACCAGTCAGTCTCTGATGACCCGTCGGCGCCTGCTGACCATGGTGACGTGCCATCACAAGAAGGAGAGACGATCCGAGCTGGAGTCAGTGCGGGCGGCGTCGAGGGAGAGGGGCCCCTAGCCGGCACCGCAACTGCAACGGAGGTGCAACCGGCAGAGCGCCAGGTGGCGGCCATAGAGCCGCTGCTCGGCGTCTTCCTCAGCTTGGATGAGACCGCATGTGCCGGCCTGTTACGCCGTCACGCCACGTGGCTCGAGGCCGCTGAGGCGGTTGGGCCCGATTGCGCCAGCTGGCTGTATGCGTCGTGTGCGGCGCTTGAGAAGCCCCTCACTGCCAGCACTGGGGCTGCTCTTCGGAGCATACTTAGAAAATGCTCTCAGATCCGAGCCTCTCTGACTTCGCAGGAGGACCCCCAGCTGCCCCTCCTCAACATACTCATCACTGTCACAGGAGTGTACTTCGGACAGGATGAGCGGGTGTCGTGAAGGATGAGCAGGTTGTCGCGTGAAAGGGCATGGTTCCCTAGCTACCTCTCTGTACATACTCCTCTTTGGGTCAAGGCGCTCCGCTCCGAGGCACTGTAAGTCTCAAGGTATGTGCATGTTTTCATGTCAAAGAATGTTACTTTTGTTTGTAGGCATCTTCACGTATCAATCGGAACTTCCTGCTACGCAGTTGGGGACTGAAGAGATTCAACTGTTAGCAAATTAATGTACTCGGGTTGACCTTGTGACTGGAGGCCAACAGAAGATCGGTGTTCTTGCACGCACAAAAATGTCTGTCACGACCAAGCTGCACTGCAAGGAGATACTATTTAATAAATCATCATGTTCGTGCAAGTAAAAGTAACAGAACTTGGTGCATACATGCGTGTGTCAGATAGAGAACATGTGAAGATTTTTGAGCTCAACGCCAGGACCGTGGCGTTTGAACTACTGTTGGAGGGATGCGCGCAAAGGTCACTAGCCACTGACTGTACATTGGCAACTTAGGCCGTGGGCTGTTTGTTGATTGATTAAAAAAACATCCATTTTACCTATCTACGACATGCTTCTTGTGATCAGAATTGGCTAGATGCCGACAAAAAGCTAGGGCCAGCCTAGCATACGCTGCCAAGTGTCCACTGTACATAAAGAGCTCTGATAAACTGGGCCCAGCCTACCGTGAAAGAGCTTTTGGTGCAAGAGGACTGGCCTCTTCCATTCAAGGCTGGAATTTCAAGGAGCAGCATGGCCTCCTGCACCCAAGGCTAGAATTTGGAGGAGCAATATGGGACCTGATATTTTGCTGGAAGGCAGAAATCAACAAAGATCCTCCACCGTATAAGGTGACGAGGGTGTTGGCAACCCCAAATGCTCTTGCTAAGGAGCAGCTACCCCTTCGCCATCTTGACAGAAATTTGCGGTAGCTTCTGCAACATCGCACATGTGCCGTGCACAGCTTCACCGCACGACAGGTCATACATTATTACGTAAAGCGCGACCCTGATGTGACTGATCCATCGCGCGCAGCCTCCCCCCATTCCCCGCACACCTGGCACAACGTGCCTTTACCAAGAGCAAAGCATAACTTTCATTGTAAGAGCCTGCAGGCAGCCCCCTTCATCTCCCGGACAGACGTGAAAGAAACTGAAACGTCATCAATCGCACCCACGGACAAACTCCAGGGCACAGAAATGAGATCGACACATGACATTTCATCAGTCGCACTGACAGATAAACTCTTGCGCGCGGGCATGAAGAACGTCACTCTTAACTCTGTGTCTTCGTCGTCCATCGTCTATCGTCTATTGTCTATCGTCCATCGTCCATTGTCCATCGTCGACACCGATATACCAGCTCATTAACACGAGTGTACAGCAGAGTGTACAGCAACAACTGGGCTAAAACCCAGACCAGCAAAGGACCTTGAACCCTGGACATCTACGCTGTGCGCGAAAGCGCGAGCACGCCTCGCACGGGGCCCTCAGTAGTTCTTGTTCCCAGACGTGACTTGGTCCCTGAGGCCCAGGCGGGCGATGAGCGCCACATAGGCGTCCCAGTCCGTGCGCCGCAGGTACTTGAGAAGCTTGCGTCGCTGCGCCAGCATACCCTCCAGGCCCTTGCGCGAGTGCTTGTCCTGTGTGCGCAATGGGGCCAAAGTACAGAAGTACAAAATGTTTAGTGAGAAAAACGTTGACCAACAAAAGGCAGCATTCCCTCCACGCCCTTGCTGAAGCGCTTGTCCAGCGCAATGGGGGCCCAAGTACAGAATGTTCAGCAAGAAGGGATGTGAACCAAATAAAGACAAGCCAGCCTTCTCCACGCCCTTGCGCAAGTGCTTGTCCTGCACAAGTAAGTAAGAGGCGGGGGCCCAAGGACAGCAGATATATCGAAACATAATAAGCGGCAAAAAGAGGACGGCATACTCTCCAGGCACTTGCAGGTAGCTTGACCCGCCAAAACGAAACAAGTTCCAAGTACAGTCATCACCCAAAAAGTCTCACGTCTTTTTGTTGGTACAAAGGGACAGGAAGTGAACAGGGAGGGCAGTGAGCTAAGATGGAAGGGTGGTGCTTGTGCAAAAGGGTGCTGAGCATGTACAGGCGCAGGATTGCGCGCGCGCGCGTGTGTGTGTGTGTGTGTGTGTGTGGGTGCGTAGGTGCGCACACAGGAAGTCGTGGATAACAGCAGTTAGCATTGATTTCCTTTGTGCATCTCCCAGACAGAGCGCTCCCTGGCTTAGAAGCAGGAAGTATAAGGCATACACCTTTGGGTCAAGGCTGGAGGTTTGGGGTTTGGAATGAGAGCAAAGAAGAGGGAGGAGCCAGCTGGCACGCGGGCGTGTGTGTGTGTGTGTGTGTGCGCGCGTACCTTCTTGTGCACTTGCATGTGCTGCGCCATGTACTTGATTTTGTCTGTCAGCAGCGCCGCTGCAGACCCAAAGACATCCCCAATAAAGTCAGCCACCCCCAAAACGCGCGCACGCATATACACAGCCCCCCCCCCCC
>WELA01005617.1:45755-65618 GCA_009602735.1 Mesotaenium endlicherianum | reverse complement strand
CCCCCCCCCCCCCCCCCCCCGGGGTTTCTGGGGTACGGCAGAAGCTTCCGTTTTTGCGACCTCCCCGCGCTCTCAGAGCAGCAGTACGCTGCCGGGTAGATCGCAAGCCAGCTGTCGCAACGTGCTGACGCCCTCGCACTGCCGCCATCTCGCAAACCCGGCATCTGCCACTTGACCCCCAGTACCTGGCGCCTTGCAGCTGGTTCCTACTACTCACAACCTGGCACCAGGTGCCTGACGCTTGCCACCTGCCACCTGCCAGCACCTGGCACCTGGCACCTGACACCTGGCTCCTGGCGCTGTCGGCAGGTCTGTGCTGGTCCTGCAGGGCAACGGCGCCGACGTGGCCAAGCACTCCATCCCGGCCGTTCCCAGCCGCCGGATCTCCATCACGTTCCGCCGCATGGCGCGCTCCAAGGTGCCCCAGCACTTCGAGCCCAATCAGGACCTCGAGAACCTGGAGCCGCTCCCTGAGCCCCGCCACGTGTCGCTTCCGCAATCGCTGCAGCCCCAGCAGCCGCCTCCGGCTCCTGGGGCCTGGGCCTCTCCCAAGGCCGCCTTTCCCAAGCCCAGCTCGCCCGTCACGCCTGCTGTGCCCGCTGCTGTGCCTGGGGGAGTCCTAAGCTCTCTCGCCCCTCCTTGGACTCCGCCGGCGGACATGGCCTGGCAGGGTGCAAGCCGCTCCCCGCCTCCTCCTGCACTTGCGGCTCCAGCTCCGATGCCAACTCCGATGCCACCTACGGCTGCAGCTAGAGCTGCAGCCGCGCCCACGCCTGCGGCTGCGGCTGCGACTGCTGCTGACGCTGCGAGGAGAGCAATTTCGTGGGGGGACAGGGAGGAAGACGAAGGAGACATGTTTGATTGAGCCGGCAACTGATTGTTTGACAACTGATCCTGTTACTTAGGCCCAAATGAAGCTTGCCACCTGGCACCTACGGGCCCCCTCTGGGCCCCCTCTGGGCAGTGGCCATTCATCCACTCGTAAGGAGGCGAAAGGTCGTTGGGCAGGGTAGGAGGAGATTTTGGGGCTCTTCGGCAAGCACCTATAATTTTCACTTTCAGCATCCTTTGAAGGAGGGGAGGGAAGGGGGGCGGGCATGTGGGGGGGACGGGTGGAAAAGGAGAAGGTAAAGAGGACGCTGCTAGAGGGCTGGGTACTCATGCAAGTGACATACTGTTTGCAGAGGGGCAGCTCTTAGTAGATTTTTCCCCTAGCCCTGGCCCCTAGCCCTGGCCCTAACACTAGCCCTAGCTTGAAACTACTGCTGTCATTGACAGCAGCTTTAAACAGCAGTCGTGATTAGTTCATAGCAGCTGTTGGTGCTTCGTGAGTGGATGGGTTCCCTGTGAGGTCTGTATTTCTTGAGGTGTAAAAAAGAGGGCGTGCGTCAGCATACTCTCTCTGCCCGAGTTATGAGGGCAGCGAACTAAAAACTTCAGTACGTCTATGAAAGGTGTTGTTAGATGTTTAAGTGTATACATGTGTATCATTGTTTTACAGTAAACAATTTAAGAACTTCCAGAAGTATGTTGCCGCTCAGATTTTGAAGCAGCTGGGAATGCAATGTGCCATTGTTTACTTAGCTGTATCTTTTAGGTCTCTTTCTTACTCTCTAGGCATGTCATTTGCGATAGGCTTGATGCTGTCAAAGACCGAAGGAGTTGGGAGCTTGAGACGCGCAATGCAGATCGCAACTGTTAGCGAGGTGTGCTGAATTTAGACTCCCATATTCTGTGGAGCACTTACACGTACCCCGTGGAAAATCTGAATTACGGTCACGGAGAGCCCCATGCAAAAGACGTGTTTGCTAGCATGCACTGGAGCCTATGCTGTTGATCAGGCATCTGGCTATACTCAAAGAATAATTAAAAGGTGGATCACTGCTTTATCAACAATACAATGAGCTTGCAGATGAAACCTATGAGCCAGATTGGGAACTTAGCCTGAAGTATCGAAATGAGCATTGACTAGACAAGCATGTTGCGACTCTTTCGCTGTGATTTTGAGCGTCATATGCTACAACACCCATTGTTTAGCGATTAAACTACATTAGTTAACATGATCTCTTGCGAAGAGATTAGCAACTTCTGATGCTTTCTTGAAAAGGTTATAGATCGCGTCTAATACAGCTTACAGTCATGGTTAAGTGGTAGACCATCCGCCCCTTCTACACATTTCAGCATACATGAATAAACCGATGGATATGTGCAGACAAGACATTCTTCCGCTGGCATATGTGCCTTCGATAGTCCTTACAATGTGCGTTCCTGCTTCTTTTGCGACGTCAGAAAAACTCAGCGGCAGTAGACAAGACAGGTGGAATTTTAACCCAAAGTATAGTTGAATTAGCAGCTCATTTTATTTAAACAATGGTAGTGTACAAGTGAGCTACTGAGAACTTTCAAATTATCCTCTCTTCTGCACTAAATACCTGCTGGATTCTACCACCTTCCTCCATAACCTTCAGTCATTTGACTGACAATTATACTGCACCCTTGCCACTAATTGTCACCCTTGGCAGAACTAGATAAATCTGGAGCACTGTTTCTACCAGCATGCTTCCAGTGTAGACTAGTATTGATTCATGTTTCAAGGTCAACCCTCTATCTCAAAAAGGCAGAGTTCTGCACGTACTCAGTGATGGCAAGAGCCACAAGGCCCACCATGGCAGCCCTCCCATTCCACCTCTCTGCTCTGACGTTCCAGAACCCTGTGGTTTTGGTGTCAGGTCTGATGCCCTGGAACATGGGAATGAGGGATGCCGCAGAAAATAGGGAGGCTGCAAAAATGGCCCAGCTGAAGCATGCATTGTCTCCCAATTGCTCTGCCAGAGAGATCCCGGAGTTTCCCTCCACAATAAGGGCTGTCACAAAACCCAACATGGCCAGCCGCCCGTTGATAGTCTCAGGGGCAGGTCCTGAAAAGGCCATCACATCTGTGAACCTGGTGCTGACCTGCAAGATACCAGAACATGGTTCACTGTACTGTGTAAGTTTCAATTTATAACCTCCCACCTCATGTGTGCATTGTAAATAAATTCTTCCTCCCCTTCACATAGCTGCAGGTATGCATGCTACTTTCTCCCGCAGTAAGTTCAACAAGTTTACTTGATTGTTTTTCTCCTAGTGGAATTAAGTAGTGTGGTGTAGGAGCAGGGCCCCTTACTCCATTTCGGAAATAGCAAACAATCGAGTCTAAAAACCAAATAGCTTTTCAAGCAGTGTTCTTACCTTGGGCTTCACGGCCCTGGGGGTAGCAGGGATGGCAGTAGGGATAGGGGGGATAACACCAGTGGTAACATCTGACACTTTCTTGGCTGCCTCCTCAGTCTGCAGCAATAACCAGGAAGTAGATTAGTTATCAGAACATTGTCATTTTGGCACAACAATGGAGAGGCCTAAGGTTTTCAGCCACTCATTGCCCAGATCATCTACGTTATGGCAGTGATCGAGATGGTACTTTATGTTCCGTCAATCTGCTGTGTAATTCGATTCACTGAGTAAAGTCCTTTTCAACCCGAGATACTCAATCTCTTCAGTGTCAGAATAACTGATGGTTTAGCAGTTACAGAGAAGTGTACACTTCATATGAAAACGCAACCCACAATATGTCACAAGCAAGCTAGAAAACTGTCTAGCATAGGCGAGTAGGGTGCTTACAGGTGACTCGGAGCGCACAGCAAAGCTGCGGCGCACAGGGGTCAAACGAAATGAAGACCTCCTGGAGCTGGATGCAGAAGCCTTCAGCTGCACTGCGAAGGCGGAGAGACTGCCCAGAGACTGAGAAGCGATTGAAGAGCAAGCCATTGCGAAATAGTTTCCGGAAGGAGAAGAAAAAAATCGGAGCAGTGAAGGTCTGCAAAGAGCTGAGAGAATCTGCTGAGAGTGAATGATAACATATATCTCGTCTAGGCCTGGCTTTATAGCAGCTGCAACTATACAGAGATCCTACAGCTTGCGGTCGCAATTGCAACTACCGTACAAGCACGACACTGCACATTAGTCGTTGCTTCTGGTCACTTTAGGTGGCTTAAGACGGACGCCCCCCTTGTTAAACTCTTTACAGATATCCACGTCGTCAAGAGGTGCCCCTAAACGTGCAGGAGTGTGCCGTAGCTTTGCTCCTGACCTTCAGTTCCGTCTGGTTCCGTCCTTGATCTTCCCCGCGCTTTACTCATGCATGTTGGCTGCAGACGGTTCCTGAGCCATCTGCAAGAGCAGGCAAAAGGCAGCAGGAGAAAAGTCTCTAGCTGAAAAGAACTGTGCACAACAGTGCACAACCATGTGTGCAGCCGAAGTACCGCTTCGTGGTAGAAGAAAGTACATCCCATTGTAACGTGGGACGCTGTGAAGACCCAAGAATCGGGGCTGTGATGTGATCTACGTGTAACAATTTAAAGCCCGCGTTACGCACTCCATAGCAGCTCCATACAAGTCGAGAGCAGTTGTGTAAGTGAGCGCTCAGCCCTCACTGTGCCTCTCATTTAATGCCATTGCTTCGTGTGGCTTCAAGGCTGTGCATTAATGACGGGCGACAGAAACAGACAAAGCTGAGCGTAAGCCACGACAACACTCATCAAAGGTCTCCAAGATTGTGGGGCTGTTGACAATCGTACTAGCGTGGCACTCCTTTAACATTGCATGGCGCGTGGTCTACTAATCCAAAAGGCGGACACTGGCAGAACAACCCATGCTCGCACTTCCAAATCGCATTTTTGGTGAAAAACCCAGCCTTGCCAAATCGATTCGGGACATTTTGAAATCATATTTATTTGCGATTCTAGGGACCACACTTGAGAATAGCTCGTGCCGCCTCGGTTCCAAATTTCCGAGCGCGAGGGACTGACGTCGAGCGTGCGGATCTGATTTCTAATCACTGGTGACCCCTTTCACTGCCGAATGCCGGCAGTCTGCCGGCAATGCTCCGGGCACCAAAAAGAAACTATTGCCCGGGCTTCTCACATGTCTGTGGCCAACCGGTCAAACTAGGCCAAACAGGGGCCAACTGGCCATTTTGCACCCGGCCAAGATCGTTGCACCCCGCCTGGACCATTTTGACGGATTGCTGACCGTAACGTACCCGAACGCGACTCCACTGACTCTTTCACACGCACGATAATAAATAGTGGGCAGCAGCGGGAATTAGTTTTAATCAGTATTCCGGTCCCAGTCGTCGCTCCCGTGTGAGCAATCAACCACACGTGTGACCAGAAGTCTAAACCGTGCGGAGAGACGGTCGACAATTTCTCAATCGTTCAAAAAAATATATATGCCGGCCAAATAAAGCTTCACATTCACAAGAAGCATATGATAGGCATTACATTCCACGATAAAGAGTTTGTATCATGTGTTTGAACAGGGTTTTGAAGCTACTGAACTCCATACAAGTTTAAGTTCTCAAAAAATTATATTACTTTTGTGCGACTTAATGCCTCATAGAAGGACCAAGAAAGCCGGCACATGGTTAACTCAGTAAACAAGCACCTTGCATGTTTGCACCAAATCTTTGACTTAAAACATGCAGATCAAGGTCAACGAAGAAAATTGGCTTCGAAAGCTATATATGTCCTCTCCTTATGTTGTACAATGCGCTAATGAAGATTTTAACAATACAAGAAATGCTCCTCATATAAAAATTGTACATTACTTCAGAATGCAAGAATTTGGAACGTGCTTACATTACCACACAATAATTTTGTGTATTTTTGTCTCCAACACAATTGATATGTAAATGGAATTCAGTATTAATATCACAAATCAAAACATAAAACGAAGACAATATCACATAAATTAACACATATACATGCACAAATGAACTTGACTTTGATTATTACCAATCAATATCGCAAATGCAAGCAGTCGCACCAACAATCCCTCCCTCTCTGTAATGAATCAATATATTGCTGACTATAATATTAATTTAAATATAATAGTCAATTAAGTTCAGTGTGTTGAACTTTAGTTAACATTAAGTCTGCTGGATTTTTAGAAATATTCAGCACAATGAACTGGCCGAGGGCAACAGGCTGACGTCAACTTAGGTCAGTTTGCTGACACATTCTTTGACAATCAGCTGACTGCCGTACTCGGTATTAGTAAATTGCCTAGATATGCGTCTAAGTGTGATACGCTAGATGAATGGATAGGGACACCCTTTGGTGGATGGCGATTCGAGATGATGGGAGATGGCTTTGGATTTGGTTAGCCGAGGTCCTATTGACGTGGTTAACTCCCAGGTAGGCGGTGCCATCGCATTTGCCGTTGAACAGTAAACTCATTCCATGTACATAATTTTGGTCATGCTCTCGAGTTCGGCTATCAAAAACGTGGCCAACTCTCTTGTACCGCTTATTGAGAGATATCTGAATCCAAGGCAAGAAGCCATTGAGACGAACGGTCTTTCAACCTTGCTTATGTATGAGTTTACTGATTGCATGATTGATGCTTGTTTACTTGCACATGACGCGTGAGTACTTTCATACTAGTCGTGGAATTTTTGCTGTTACTGAGTAACCAAAAAGCACCATAAAGATTACTTGTTGATATAAAAATCTTGTATTAATTATTAATCGCCTATTGGTAAGGATTCATTTCACTCTTACTCTCTCTCTCTCTCTCTCTCTCNCTCTCTCTCTCTCTCTCTCTCTCTCTCTCTCTCTCTCTCTCTCTCTCTCTCTCTCTCTCTCTCTCTCTTTGTCACACACACACACACATACACATACACTCTCACAAACGCTCTCTCTGAAATCGATGTAACAATCTGAGCTTTTTAGGCGTATTTGGGACGTTTTCCCGATTACCTAAAATACGTTATACTATTTATCATACATCATTTGATAAATGATTGCATCACATTGAATTATTCGCCACACGCGTGTGCCAATTAATTCCCGGTCGATTGGCGAAACGACCGTGATACTATTGCAAAAAGCGTCGTAACGTAATTCGACTACTTCACAAAAGTACGACATAAATATTCATAGAGCTACTTTAATTAATTATAAGATGATAACTTAATTAATCATTGTTTGATTAAGTTATTTCGATTGTCATTATTTCGAATAATGCACGGTCACAGATTTCGGATTTACGACCAGTCGTTAATATGAACAAACGGGGTAAAAGTCAAACGACACATAATATGCAAAGCGACTTTGCATCCGAGCGGATTCAAAACCGCGACTGGTCGTATGTGTAGTGATTTGAGTTATTATATATTAGTTTGCATATATTTTAATGTTTTCAAATATATTTGGAGTAGTATTGTGTGGAGTTAAGTGTGAATAGGTACTCTAGTAACTTGGTTCATGTTCTTTGAACCTTCCAAGGCATTTTCGAAGTTAGAGGAAAGACCTAGAAGAACTCCATGTGGCAAAAGTCAAATGTGCCATTTTTAGGTCAAAAGGACATGTGTACATTATTCTAGAAAGAGGTGGCAAGTTTTGGGATGTGTTGGGTGCCAACACATCAACATACACTTTCCTAGAAATTACTTATGTAACAAGTATATAAACAAGAGCTAGAACATAGAAAGACATTCCAGAATCACTCTTGTACTTGCCAAAATCCAGAAATATATTAACTTTCAAGAAGCCATCTCTCTTTCAAGAAGCTACCACTTGTGTTCAAAGATCCTTGTCTTGAATAGATAAAGTATTCTGTTTTACTAAGTACTTTATCTATCTGTTTCACTACAGTGGTATCGGAGCTAGGCACTTTGGTAGCACAAGAAGATGGCCGATCCTCAAGACCAACAGCAAGCTTTCGAAGGAATCCCTTCCTCTCCAAGACACCCTCCTCCAGCGCCGATGAGAGAGCCCACTCAAGAAAATCGGCAACAACAAGAAGCACCACAAGGAGGAGTACACCCTCCTCCAACGCCGATGGGAGAGCCTACTCAAGGAAATCTGCAACAACAAGAAGCACCACAAGGAGGAGCACCGTCAAATCCCGTGGCAGCCGCTATAGCAAAGTTGACCCCACCACAAGGAGTTCCCGCAAATGAGTGGGCAGCCTTCCTAATGACCGTCCACAACCAAGTGGGCTTGGCCACCTATGAAGCAACCGTGCAAGCGTCAAGAGAAGCTATGGCTGCCATGGTTGCCCCTATTGCGAGCAATGCTCAAAATCCAGCCCCGGCTCAAGCGCCTCCACAAGAGCCAACGAGAGCAAGGAAACTCATCAAGCCCGGCAAACCCGACACTTTCAACCCCGGGAAAGGTGCCAACCTGAATTTATGGCTCTACCAAGTGGAGACGTACCTCGCATTCCTTGAAGTACCCGAGGAGGACTACGTTCCCTTTGCCGTTACCTTACTTAGAGGAGCAGCAACATCATGGTGGCGTAACTATCAAGCGGCTATATATCAAGCTATGGCGCACCCCATGCTCGGCCAAGAGCCCCCACCATCATATGCAAGATGGGCAGATTTTCGTGAGGCCCTCAAGAAGCAATTCATGCCCATCAATGCGGAGAAGATTGCCCGAGGAAAGCTCCACCATCTCAAGCAAACGACGTCCGTTCAAGAGTATACATCCAGATTTCACGCCCTCACTCTTGAGATCCCCAACATGTCTCTCGAGGAGAAGATTGACCGCTACATCTTTGGCCTCAAACCCAAGGTGGCAAAGGAAGTGGAGTTACGCGACTTGACGGACTTCTCAAAGATCATTGAAGTGGCCCAAAAGGTGGATACCTTGGATTTCAAGCACTCCGTGCCTTCATCTTCACGGGTACCGACGACGCGGGTGTACGCAGCCCCTTCCACATCCGAATCTGGACCCACACCCATGGAAATCGGAGTTATTAAAAGGGACCCCGCGGCTGCCCGGAAGAGTGGAAGACCCTCCAATGACACTTATGATGCAAGAAACCAGCAAGGAGTGAAAGCAAGACTCTCCCCGGCTGAAAAAGAAGCTCTCATGACGGCTGGACTATGCTTTTATTGCAAGGAAAAGGGCCATCGTGCACTTTCATGCCCCAAAAAGTTGTCAAAAAACGGACAGCGCCGGTAGGCCAGGAGCCTACCACCCCAAGACCCACTTCACGAGAAGGCAACACGCCAAGTGAGGTGGAGACCCCCGTTGAAGACGACGTTCCAGCCCCAATGAGTTTGAGAGGTTACCTTGGAGGAGAGAAGGTCCACATCTTGGTGGATAGCGGAGCTCAAGGCAACTTCATTGCTGCAGATTTTGCCACCAAGCACGGTATTACTATGCGAACTCTTGACCACGACGAGGAGATTATGATGCCCGATGGATTCTCCTATACTACCCCTTCCAAGAAGACGTACCCCTTGGCACTCTCTATCAAGTCCTTCAAGGATAGAGTAGTGTTCTCCCCCATGCAATTGGGCAAGTACGACGTCATCCTAGGGACGCCTTGGTTGACCAAGCACAACCCCCAAGTTGATTGGAGGACCGGTACTATCAAGATCAAGAATGACATCACTTCAAGAATCTGTATTTTGCGCGCAATCCAGAATATCCAGACCCAAGACATCCAGAAGCCGGCACACGAGATACTATTGTCCGCCCTCCAACTCAAGAGACTTGTGAGGAAGGGACACGAGCTTCTTTTGGCCTTGATCACGCCAAAAGACATCAAGAAAGACATCGAGAGTCAAGAAGGCAGCCCCGTTCCCAAGGAGATACAAGAAGTCTTAGAGGACTACAAAGAAGTGTTCTCCCCGGAATTGCCCAAGGGCCTACCCCCCAAAAGATTCGTAGACCACAAGATAGAGTTGGAGCCCGGAAGCAAGCCCATCTCTCGGCCTACGTTCAAAATGTCATACACGGAGCTAGACGAAGTCAAGAAGCAAATCAAGGAGCTACTGGAGCATGGCTTCATTCGACCTAGCAAGTCGCCATTTGGAGCCCCGGTGCTATTTGTCAAGAAGAAAGATGGTACCTTGAGGATGTGTGTGGACTATCGCGCCCTCAACAAGATCACCATCAAGAATCGATACCCGCTGCCGCGCATGGATGAGCTCATGGACCGGCTGGTTGGAGCCAAGTACTTCACGAAGATTGACTTACGGAGCGGCTACCACCAGATTCGCATCGCAGAACCGGACATAGAGAAGACGGCATTCAGGACAAGATATGGACATTTTGAGTTCATGGTCCTGCCATTTGGACTCACCAACGCGCCAGCAACTTTCATGACTATGATGAACACCATATTTCAGCCCATGTTGGACAGATTTGTGGTGGTATTCATCGATGACATCCTTATCTACAGCAAGACCCTTGAAGAGCATGCGAGACACTTGAAAGAAGTCCTTGAAGTATTGAAGCAAAACAAGCTATTTGCGAAGGAGTCAAAGTGCGAGTTTGCCAAACAAGAAGTGGAGTTCCTAGGTCTCCACGTGACTGCTGATGGCATCAAGATGGACCCCAAGAAGACCACGGTGGTGGAGGAATGGCCAACCCCCACGACCAAGAAAGAACTCCAGTCATTCTTGGGATTTGCCAATTGGTACAGAAAATTCATCCAAGGCTTCTCGCACATAGCAGCCCCCCTGACAGATCTACTCAAGAAGGACAGGCTATATACATGGACCGAGAAAGAGGAAGAGGCATTTCAAGAGTTAAAGCGAAGATTGACCACATCCCCGGTGCTCACACTCCCAAGTCCAAATCCAGATTGGCCCTTCCACGTCATCACCGATGCATCTTCCTATGCAATAGGAGCAATCCTGCTTCAAGACCAAGGCAAGGGACTGCAGCCCATCGCCTACGAGTCAAGGAAGCTACATCCCGCCGAGCAAAATTATACAACCACGGAGCGAGAGGCATTGGCGATTGTACATGCCTTGAAGGTTTGGCCTGCTACGTTGAAGGACGCAAAGTACTGGTCACCACGGACCACGAGGCGTTAAAGCACCTCCAGACGCAGCCGTATCTCTCAAGGAGACAAGCAAGATGGAGCGGATACTACATCACGATTCAGTACCAGCCCGGCGAGACAAACCCGGCTGACCCCCTCTCAAGACTGCAATTAAATGCAGTGATGGTGTAATGAATCAGTATACTGGTTGATATAATATTCATTTAAATAATATAGTTAAATAAGTTCAGCCTGCTAAACTCTAGTTAACAATCAGTCTGCTGGACGTTATACTTAACACCAGTTTAATGACTTGGCCGGAAGTAGCGGGTTGAGGTCACCTTAAGTCAGCTTGCTGACACATTCCTTAACAGCCAGCTGACTTCCGTACTCGGTAGCAGCTAACTGCCTCGATATGCATCTAAGTGTGGTATGCTAGATGAATGGCCAGATGACATCCCTATGATGGATGGCGATTCGGGATGATGGGAGATGGCGGTGGATTTGGTTAACCGAGGTCCTACCAACGTGGTTAACTCCCGGGTAGGCGGTGCCATCGCACTGACCGTTGAACAGTAAACTCATTCCATGTACATATGCTAGGCGTTGCTCTCGAGTTCGGCATTCGGAAACGAGGCCAACTCTCTTGTACAGTTTACTGAGAGAGATCTGAATCCAAGGCGAGAAGCCATTGATACGCACTGTCTTCTAACCTTGCTTATGTATGAGTTTACTGATATGCATCATTGATGCTAGTCGACTCGCATTTGACTTACGAGTATTATTCACTGCTAGTATATTGTCCTTTGCCGTTAAACCAGTTAATGGAAATACCATAAAGATTACTTGCTGATATAAAGATCTTTATTAAATGTTAATCGCCTATTTGGTAAGTCGATTCATTTCAGTGGTATCGGAGCGATTACCACAGTCTTCCTTGTATGGTAAGGACAAGGTCTCAAACTAGCAACTCCCGAGACATGGAAAACCAGGATAACGAGAATGTCGAAAACCAGGCGGAAAGCCATGTAGCGGGAATCCGTACCTATTCTGAAGCAGTAGCAGTGACTGCAGCTAGAGAGGTTGCAGATGAGGCAGCTGCTATTGCCGCAGTCGCAGCACAACAAGCTGAGGAGGAGAGAGCCAGGCTAGAAGCTCAACAAGTAGCAAAGGCCGCTGAAGATACAGAAAGGAGGCAAAGACAGCCAGCTGACGAGCGCACTGTCGAGGAACTCATGGCATCAAGGGCCAATGTTCTGAACCCACCTCCTGCTGTACAACTCAATGTACCCCTAGGTCAAATACGTGACCGGCTGAATGCGGCAGGAATTGCTGCTGCAGGAGCGAGAGGGATTGTTGAGGACACTACTCAGCGAGTAGATGCCAATGCTGCTGCTGCATTTGCTAATCTACCACCCCAGAGTGTAGACTTGGGAGCATTGTTCGTTCAAATGCAGTCGCAAATGGCGACCATGTATCAGTCCCAGCAGGAGGACAAAAGAATCATAATGTCCCTACTGCGGGACAGAGACCAACTGGGGTCTCACACCACTAGTGGTGGTGGCCGAGGGCCTAGTAAGCCCAAGCCGAAACCTCCCCAGGACTATGATCCTGAGGGAAACAGAAAATATTACCTGATCAAGTTTCTCGCGGATGTTGAGCAGTGGCTGGAGAACTACCCAGAACTGCAAGATTACGAGAAGGTCAGGCACACCGGTGCGCTACTGAAAGGCAGTGCCGCAGACTGGTGGCTTTACTGGAAGGAAGAGCGTAAGGCTCGGCAACTCGGTGACCCTACGTGGGTAGAGTTTGTCGAGAAGTTGCATGAGAAGTTTGATGTCATCAACCAGCAGGAGAAAGCTATCTATGCGATGATCTCCCTGACACTGAAGCAGACCACTTCAGTTGCTGAGTTTGCTCAAAAGTTCCAAGAGAACATGATGAAGCAGCCTGATTTGCCAGAACGGTATAGGATAGCATACTTCAGGTATGGCTTGAAATCCGAGGTCTCTGGTCATTTTGCTGAGAAAAAGTATGAGAAACTGGCTGACTTGATCCAGGATGCTGACGCCTGGGATCAGCAGCAGTTCAATCACAAGCGCCAGAGTAACGCTTTGGTGTCTAAGATTGTCAAAAAGCCCCACGGTTCCTACAATGCAGTTGAAGGAGACCAGGCTGAGGATAATCAGGGTGATGAATATGAGTATGAGTACAATGCTATTCAGTCTAGAGGTAGAGGTGGTCCCTCTCGAGGTGGCTATGGAAGGGGTGGTGGTAGGACTAAGCCGAGACCAGCCTCAGCAAAATCTACTTGCTACCATTGTCAGCAGAAAGGCCACTACAGAGAACAGTGTCCGGTCAAGCACCTGCCTAAGGTCGAGAGAAAAGACCAGCCTTTAAAAGACAGCAACAGTCAGTAATCCAGTCTACTGACTGTGAGGATGCTAGAGATAGTGAGTCGTCACTAGCTGCCCTCGTAGCAGGTATTATGGGTCCTGCTGAACTGGATTCACTATGCATGCCTGACAAACAGATAAAGGAGACCATCAGTAATATAGACGTCCAGAGAGTGCACACTCTGGATGCTCTTGTTCCACCTGATGTCCAACATTTCTTTGCTACGTCAGGAGAACAATGCGAAAGTCAGGAAAAGACAGTCCCCCCTATCCTACTGCATTGCATGATTGCAGGTAGGAAGGTGAGGGCATTTGTTGACGGAGGGGCGTCACATACTTTTATCCACAAGGACTTAGTTAAGCGGCTAAGGCTGCCTACTGTCACCCAAGGGAATAGAAAAATATTCCTTGGAGATGCCTCAAGTATCCCGGGAGGAGTTATAACCAAGCCTATTGAGGTCCAGTTAGGTTCTGGCATTGCAGTTCTAACTGAAACGCTTACATTTGAGGTACTCAACACTGGCTTTTATGATCTCGTGCTAGGCAGGTCCTGGCTTAATAGACATCAAGCTGAAGTGTGTTGGAGCAGAGGTACAGTTAAAGTGAGAGGAGCCAGTGATGGGCAGACTGACTTGGCACCCACCAGTGCTCTTCCTCTTGTCCTGTGTGGATGGCAAATGAAGGAAAAGAAGAGGCTTCCAGAAGGATGCAAGTTGCTGAATGCAATGGAGTTCGTCAAAAGCTGGAACCAGAAGGAAGACAGAATGTTCTGTCTGCTGCTAAGAGAGGTACCTCCTCAACCTGAAGAAGTGGTTGAGAAAAAGGTAAGCCCTCCGGAGCACCCTACTGCTGCAAAAATTGTTGCTCAGTACACTGATGTGTTTAACATGCCTCCAGGACTACCCCCTAAAAGGGAAGTAGATCATAGGATTGATCTATTACCTGGTAGCCAGCCACCCTGGCAACGCACTTATGGCTTGTCTTATTTGGAGAGCGAGGAGTTGAAAACACAGATTGCAGAGCTGGAGGAAAATGGTTACATTTCTCCCAGTAAATCACCGTACGGCGCACCTATCCTATTTGTTAAGAAAAAGGATGGCAGTATGCGGATGTGTGTGGATTACAGAGCCCTGAACAGAATTACAGTAAAGAACAAGTATGCTTTACCCAGAATCGAGGACTTGCTTGATACCCTGTCTGGCGCTAAGGTGTTCAGTAAGATAGATCTCAAGAGTGGTTATCATCAAATCAGAATTGCTGAGGGGGATGAACACAAGACTGCTTTCCGCACACGTTATGGACACTATGAGTTCAACGTGATGCCATTTGGACTGACTAATGCTCCTGCTACCTTTATGGGTGCTATGAATGACATTTTCAGACCTTATTTGGATAAGTTTGTGCAAGTTTTCCTGGATGATATTTTAATTTTCTCTAAAGATGAAGCTCAGCACACTGAACACTTAAAGAAAGTGCTGGACACTCTGCGGAAAAATCACTTGTATGCTAAAATGAGCAAGTGTGATTTCTTTAAGGAAAGTATTGAATTCTTAGGCCACGTTGTCAGTAAAGAGGGCATCAGTGTGGATCCTAAGAAAGTCCAGACCATAAGGGACTGGCCAGTACCACAGTCTGTCTCTGAAGTTAGATCCTTCCTCGGGTTGGCTAACTACTATAGGAGATTTATTGAGAATTATTCCACAAAGGCCAGTAAACTGACTGACCTTACTAAGAAAGACATCGGGTATGTGTGGGGGGAAGAGCAGCAGGCTGCCTTCCAGACCCTTAAAGATGCCCTTTGTTCTGCCCCAGTGCTAGCCGTGTATGACCCCAGCAAACCGGTGCAGGTGGTTACTGATGCCTCTGATTTTGCCATGGGTGCTATTTTGTTGCAGCCTGCTGACAAAACCACAAAGGATGGTAAGGTACGGCAGGAGTGGCATCCTGTGTTGTATGAGTCTATGAAATTTAATCCAGCGGAGATTAATTACTCAGTGCATGATAAAGAGCTGCTAGCTATCATTCATGTACTCAAACAGTGGAGAGCATACTTACATGGTAAAGCTTTTAAGGTGATTACAGATCATCTAGCTCTGACCCACTTTCAGAAGAAGTCCAAGCTGTCGAGGAGGGAGAACCGCTGGAGCCAGATGCTGGAGCAGTTCCAAGTCCAGATCGACTACAAACCAGGGAAGTTGAATCCTGCTGATGCACT
Organism: Mesotaenium endlicherianum; assembly: GCA_009602735.1. Classification (NCBI taxonomy): domain Eukaryota; kingdom Viridiplantae; phylum Streptophyta; class Zygnematophyceae; order Zygnematales; family Mesotaeniaceae; genus Mesotaenium; species Mesotaenium endlicherianum. The sequence goes on along the minus strand of WELA01005617.1, from coordinate 50,177 downwards.
CTCTAGAAGACCTGACTTGCAAGAAAGGAACTTTAGTCAGCATGCTGTAGATAAAGTCCTGTGTGCACTCACTTCACTAAAGGTGAAAAAGTCCTTCCTTGAACAACTTAGGAAAGCCTACCTTTCTGACCCAACATTTGAGCCCAGCCCCACTACTGGTGTGTGTCGTGCTACTGCACTCGGGTATAAGCTCAAGGGAGGGGTCTGGGTGACTGAAACCACTTCAGGCAGGCTGAAGCTGGTCATTCCTAATAACTTGGAAATAAGGTCTCTCTTACTGAGTCAAGCTCATGACAGTCTCCTGGGTGGACATTTGGGGCAGGCCAAAACTGTTGGCAAACTGGCAAAACATTATCATTGGGAGGGGTTACCCCGGGAAGTCTTGAAATATGTCAAGTCCTGTGACCAGTGTGAGATAAATAAGTCTCGGCACACACCACCCGGAGGTCTCTAACAACCACTGCCCATCCCAGCTGGACGCTGGGAAACTATATCCATGGACTGGGTGGTCTCACTACCAAGAATTGCCAATGGGCATGATGCGATACTGGTAGTCGTGGATAAACTGACAAAAATGGTCATTTTTATCCCCACAACTGTCAAAGTGACTGCACTCGAAACAGCGAGACAGTTTTACAACCATGTAGTATGCCAACATGGGCTCCCTTCTAATATCATCTCAGACAGAGACTCAAAATTCACCTCTAAGTTCTGGAGAGCTTTAATGGGGTTAATGGGAGTCAAACAGCTGCTCAGCACAGCAAACCACCCTCAGACTGATGGGCAGACTGAAAGAACTAACCGAGTTCTGCAGGAGGTGCTGAGAGCATATATTAACCAAAAACAAGATAATTGGGATGACCTGTTGCCTCAAATTCAGTTTGCGGTCAACAGTGCGGTGCACGCGTCAACGGGCAAAACTCCTTTTGAACTCAGCCTGGGTAGAGTCCCTAAGTCTCCTCTAGATGTGCTAGGGGAATCTTTAACTCACCCTGAAGGGATTGACAACCCGGTCTCCCTCCAGTTAACTCAGGAGTTTGCTGACACCCTGTCAGAAGTCCAACGAAACTTGCACACGGCCCAAGAAAACCAACAAAAATACGCTAATCAACACCGTCGGGAACTGACATTTTCCAAGGGGGATTTAGTCAAACTGCATTCTCAGCACCTGTACCTCCCTGGTGTGGTCAAGAAAAAGCTTGGCCCTGTCTGGGTCGGTCCATATTCGGTGGTCCGTCGTGTCGGTCAGAATGCTTACAAACTGAACATGTCAGCTGACTACAAGGGTCACCCGGTCTTTAATGTCTCCTTCCTGGAACCATACATCAAAGGTGATACACTGTTCACAGGTCGGTTACCTGTCCAACCGGGACCGGTCCCCGCTGTCCGGGACGGCGACCCTGAGGAATATGAGGTCGATGAGATTTTAGACGCTCGCTCGGTCCGTCGATCGTCTAAATATGTCATGAAGTACCTCATCCGATGGAAGGGTTACGATGCCTCTGGGGACACTTGGGAATTTAAAGATCAGCTGACCAATGCCAAAGGGGCGTTGAAACGGTTCCACCTTCGGGCGGCTGAAGCACCTCCCTAACAGTCATTTCAGTTGACACGGGAAGGTGACAGGAGGTCCTGTCTCCATATAAGTTGGAGGGAGATGTGACAGTTAGTGACAGTTGTGACAGGCAGCCCACCTTTAAATTTAAGTTGGAGGGAGTGGTAGTCTCTGATCACCATATTACCCACTCAACCTGCGCTCACACTCACTTGCTCTCCAACTCAATTTTTCCTTATATTCGCTCACACCAGGTATTCACACTAGGAACTCCCCCGATCGCATCCCTCTTCATCAAGGGCACTCAGTAGCGGCAAATTATCATGACTTCACTAACTGCATTGTGTTTATCATTGAGCAGGATGACTCAAAAGTCAGAACTCAAGAGGAAAAGAAGGGCGGAAGAGGCACATGCAGAATACTTGCAATTCCGTGGAGACATCGAATCATCTTCCATCACCGCTCGGGAATCACAACGACTCCAACAACAGCGGGAGGCACAGAAGAAGAAGGAGGAGGAGGAACAGGCCAGACTGAGGCAGGAAGAAATGGACAGAAAAGCTGCAGAGGAGGCCAAGAAAGCAGAGGAGGAGAGGCAAGCTGAGGAGAAGCGGAAGCAGCAGGCTGAAGAAGAAGAATAGAGGAGAATCAGCAGCTACCGCTACACGGTGCTGGGCAAGGGCTTTGATCTACTGGAGGAGGCCTTCAAGTATGCCCAGAGAAGTCACAGTGAGTCGCATAAGGAAATCCTCCAGAAGGAAGGGGAGACATCCGAAAACTTTGACAAGTATATAGAGGTCGGCACAGGGCTCCTCCTCTACCACGATTACGCCAGGATGGTAGGATATACCATCAGAGAGGCCAAGGCAATGGCCCAGGTGAACGAAGCAGGAGCTGTCTCAATTCCTGGTATCTGTGGGGCAGATAAGGTCATCAGGATGATCCCCATGGACGCGGACAGCTTCAAGGACTCAACACCCCACAACAGGTTCAAGGCCATGTACAATGAGGTGGAGAGGAGGAGCTGGGAATTCTTGGCCAGAGAAACCAGTCAGCTGGACTTTGCAGGGCACTGGTACCCTTGTACTCTCAAAAAGACAGACGCTGCCTTCTTCCAAAAGCCCACTGATTGGCGGTGGATGACCATCAACATGAGGGACCAGCAGAATGACAGGGCGACGGATGAGGATTTCCTCACAGACCTAAACGGGAACATAGTATTGCCCCCTCACATTGCGGCTTGGGACCCAAGATTGGATGGAGTCAGAGACTGCATGAGCCAAGAGATGCAGGGGGACAGAAGCAGGGCCCGAGAGTCATTCTCCAAAGGGAAGCACGCTTATGCCAAATGGGCAAGTAAGCAGGGGGAAAAGGACCTCTATGCGGTCCGGACTCAGCAGCCCCCACCAGCACCCAAAAGGGGAAGGTCAGTAGGATATTCTTTTTCTCGGGAAGAGCTGGAGCAGCGGACAGAGGAGACCCCAGAAGTCTCAGAGGAACCCGGGGACGACGAGGAGGCGGAGTCGGAGGAAGACGAGGAGGAAGGCGAGGAGGAGGACACTAGCCCCGCCGTGATCCTGACACCTGCCACATCCCCTGTAAGGGAGAAGACGGGGTGGGCCCCGCCGCAACTCGCTCAAGAGGAGGATATCACTTGGCTGGGGACTGCCAGAGGACAGAGCCAATCTCCGGGCAAGGAGACCCAGTCGGACAGGGCAGCCAGGAGGGCTGCTCGGGAGATAGCCAGAGGCCTGCCAGCATCTCCCTCACAGAGAGGGCATGTACCCTTGGCTCATGTCATGCAACATCCTTCCGGCATGCCGGTATATGTACCTGTCAGTTTGAGGGCTGCCCAGGAGAAGGCTGCCTCCCTTCAGTTTCAGACTGTGCAGGAGGAAACAGCCCAGTTACTACGTTCTCCGCCAAGTCCCTACACGGAACCCCCTTCTCTGACAGGCTTCAAAAGACCCCACGACAGGAGGAGGTCTGGCTCCCCTGAGCATAGGGCCTCAGGGACATCTCCCTCCTAACGGCAGCAGGCTGGGGATACGAGGGACAGCACGCTGTTATTAGTGATAAGTGTTGTCGAGGCGACAACATGATAAGTTGGAGGGATTGTAATGAATCAGTATACTGGTTGATATAATATTCATTTAAATAATATAGTTAAATAAGTTCAGCCTGCTGAACTCTAGTTAACAATCAGTCTGCTGGACTTTATACTTAACATCAGTTTAATGACTTGGCCGGAAGTAGCAGGCTGAGGTCACCTTAAGTCAGCTTGCTGACACATTCCTTAACAGCCAACTGACTTCCGTACTCGGTAGCAGCTAACTGCCTCGATATGCATCTAAGTGTGGTATGCTAGATGAATGGCCAGATGACATCCCTATGATGGATGGCGATTCGGGATGATGGGAGATGGCGGTGGATTTGGTTAACCGAGGTCCTACCAACGTGGTTAACTCCCGGGTAGGCGGTGCCATCGCACTGACCGTTGAACAGTAAACTCATTCCATGTACATATGCTAGGCATTGCTCTCGAGTTCGGCATTCGGAAACGAGGCCAACTCTCTTGTACAGCTTACTGAGAGAGATCTGAATCCAAGGCGAGAAGCCATTGATACGCACTGTCTTCTAACCTTGCTTATGTATGAGTTTACTCATTTGCATCATTGATGCTAGTCGACTCGCATTTGACTTACGAGTATTATTCACTGCTAGTANTCCCTGCTAGTGTATTGTCCTTTGCCGTTTAAACGAGTTAACGGAAATACCATAAAGATTACTTGCTGATATAAAGATCTTTATTAATTGTTAATCGCCTATTTGGTAAGTCGATTCATTTCAGATGGTATCCCTGAGTT
>WELA01005617.1:22836-45745 GCA_009602735.1 Mesotaenium endlicherianum | reverse complement strand
AAGACAGATCTGGAAGCTCGATTCTCAGCCGCCTATGAAAGAGACCCTTACTACAAGAACGGAGAAGCAGCCTTGGACCCATGCAAGAAGCAAGAAGGCAATTATTGGGTGAGGCAAGATACGGGCCAGAGATGTGTTCCTAATGACATAGACCTCCGGCTCTTGCTTCTACGAGAAGCACACGACAACCCTCTTGGAGGACACTTTGGAATCCTAAGGACCACGGGCGTTCTAGCCAGGTTTTATTGCTGGCCAGGCATGTCTAAGCAAGTCAAGGAGTACTGCAGGAGCTGTGACACATGCCAAAGAATCAAGCCATCATCGCAAAAGGCGGGAGGACTCCTCCAACCACTACCAATCCCCGAAAGACAATGGACGGACATCTCAATGGACCTTATCGTGGACTTGCCCGTGACACCTCGAGGCCATAATGCAATACTCACGGCGGTGGACAGACTTACCAAGATGGCTCATTTTATTCCCACGACGACTAAGGCTACAGCACCACAACTTGCAAGACTCATCTTTGACAACATCTTCCGACTCCATGGACTACCATCAAGAATTGTGTCAGATAGAGATCCAAGATTCACAAGCCATTTCTGGAAAAATCTCTTCAAGAACTTGGGTACATCGCTGGATATGTCTACTGCCTACCACCCACAATCAGATGGGCAAACCGAGCGTATGAATCGTACCCTAAAGACCTCTCTAAAGGCCTACGTGTCTACTCTGGAGAAAGATTGGGACATGTACTTGACCCCCCAGGAGTTTGTCTACAACAACACTACGCAGGCCTCTACCCAAGAGTCCCCATTCTTCCTCAACTATGGCTTCCATCCGACCAAGCCACTGAGCTTCACGGCTGGCCATGATGAAGTACCTGCAGCCACAGATTTTATGGAGACATTAGAAGCAGCCCTTACAGCAGCGAAGAAAGTTCTACAACACGCGCAAGATGCTCAAGCAAGAGTGGTAAACAGATCCAGAAGAGAAATTACGTACAGAGTGGGTGACAACGTGTTACTATCATCCAAGAACATTTCCCTGAAGAACAGGCCTGCCGGCAGCAAGTTCTCTCCCAAGTATTTGGGACCCTTCAAGATTATCCAGCAAGTCAACCCCGTTGCTTTCAAGCTAGAACTTCCCCAGACTATGCACATCGACCCCGTATTCCACGCTTCCCTCTTCAAGCCATATGTGCAACCCGACAACAAGTTCCCAGGACGTGTGACAACCCCACCAGCCCCAACAATAGTGGATGATCATTTGGAGTACGAAGTGGAAGACATAGTGGCTATGAGAAATTTCAGGAGACAGCAGCAATACTTGATCAAGTGGAAAGGATATACAGATTCGGAGAATAGTTGGGTGGCGGCGCACTACCTTGACAAAGTTCAGAGAAAGTTGAAGCGCTTCCATGCCGCCAACCCCCATCTTGGACCAGCCTCAAGTCTCTCTCCTAGAAGCCCGAAGACTTCAGGGAGGCAGCCTGCCACCATCAAGAAGCAGCAGAAGACCCCTTGGAGGCAGCCTGCAAGAACAAGAAAGAGGAAAAATTGACATTAGACACTCTTCTCTTCTCGCAGTTTCTGGACAGAAAACTAAAACTGCTACTGGTAATAGGTCTCTGCATAATAAATTCTTAAAATTTACCTGGCTGTAGTCCATGAGTAGCCGGTCATTTAGAGTCCAAGTTTGCTCAATTTGGAGCACTGGTGAGAGAGATATGATGCTCTAAGTAGAAGGGGGTCAGGCTGCTGGCATTGTTAGGACAGAATATGCCTTCTGACATTGTGCCCTCCCCTGAACTTGGAATGCTCTGAAACTCCAAACTCTGGTAGAACATCTTACAGCGCCCAGTTTGAGACTTAGTTTCCAGAATTTGGAGAAGCATAGAAGGACTTATGATTTTCAGAAGTTTCTGCACAGATTTGGAGGAGTGCCTACTCTCTCAGCTCTCAACGACACTCCAGAAATGAGAATGCTCTCAAATTTGGTGACCCGGTAGAGTTCTCCGACGCGGTCCGTCTGGCACTCGAATTTTCAGATTTGGAGCAGTTCTGTGGCCGCTATGAATTTTTGAGTTCGTGGCAGATTCTGGGCCAACTTGTACAATTTTCTTTATCATTAAGGAGTAGGCTAGCCAATAAGGTCACACCACCTACGACCTTGCCTAGTCTACCTTACATGTGTAGCACCTGACTTGGCGCCTTTGACTAGTCCTCTTCACATGTGTGGCATCTGACTTGAAACTGTTGACTAGTTTGCTCCACATGTGTAAGACCTGACTTGACGCGCCGAGACGTCGCTTTTTCTATCGGGGGGGTGATGTAGTGATTTGAGTTATTATATATTAGTTTGCATATATTTTAATGTTTTCAAATATATTTGGAGTAGTATTGTGTGGAGTCAAGTGTGAATAGGTACTCTAGTAACTTGGTTCATGTCCTTTGAACCTTCCAAGGCATTTTCGAAGTTAGAGGAAAGACCTAGAAGAACTCCATGTGGCAAAAGTCAAATGTGCCATTTTTAGGTCAAAAGGACATGTGTACATTATTCTAGAAAGAGGTGGCAAGTTTTGGGATGTGTTGGGTGCCAACACATCAACATACACCTTCCTAGAAATTACTTATGTAGCAAGTATATAAACAAGAGCTAGAACATAGAAAGACATTCCAGAATCACTCTTGTACTTGCCAAAATCCAGAAATATATTAACTTTCAAGAAGCCATCTCTCTTTCAAGAAGCTACCACTTGTGTTCAAAGATCCTTGTCTTGAATAGATAAAGTATTATATTTCACTAAGTACTTCATCTATCTGTTTCACTACAGTATGAAACGTTCACACCCAACCGATTGGCCAAAGTAGCTTTTTAAACTACCGGTTCATGACGAAAGCATGTGTACGCGTCTCCGCGAATAGTCGCGACTTTTCGGAAAGTCGCGAGAACGCGAAAACGCCTGTTTGGCGCGAAACGGTTTTCCAGAAACTATCGAAAAGTCTCCAAACGGCCAAACGGCGCGTTTTGAGCATTCAGCCGAAATGGGTCGTACCCCTGCGCCTGTTTTCGTTGACATGAACCAGTGCCCTAGGTGGTGACTCAAAGCACTCCAATGCCTCACGTCGTGCAGGTATAAATACCTGCAAAGTCATTGTGAGTGCAACTCTCACAAGCACACATTCTACGTTAGTTTTCATTTTCACTTTTTTGAGAATTTGTCAATTTGCACAACTATATATATTTTCTTTCCACTTCATTTAAATATTCCTTGAATACCGAGGAAAGATCCTCTCGAAAAGCAGAAACGTAACATTGGTATCGGAGACGATCTCGATATCTCCAAGGAAAAAAAATTAAAAAAATGGTTGGAAAATATATTTTGGGAGAATATATTTTGGGGCACAACCCTAAGTTTTTCGTATGAGGAAGGTCACCCATCCCAGTCCTGCCCTGACCCAACGGTCGCTTATCGTGTTTCGACGGGAAATTTTTTCTCTCTCTCCCGGCGCTATCTCGGATTCTATATGGAGGGCAAAAATGGTGCCGAGGCTACTGCTGCTGCTGCTGCCGCCGCTGCTACTACTGCCGCTGCTGCTGCCGACGCTGCTGTTGCTCTTACCGTTCTTGTCGTCAACGCCGGCGATGCTGGAGGACTGCCCAACGAACCAATTTCGCCGCGCACTTTCCAGCAGACAATTTTACAACGCTTCACGGCCTTGATAACTGACAGTCAAACCATGACAATGGCTCTAAGCTCCTTGTCCGATGTCATTGGTCGTACAGAAGACCGTGTTAATCTTGCTGAGGCCACTTATACTGAGTTGGCCGACCTTGTCACTCGCTTCATTGCTGCCATGATCACTCACCCTTCGATTGGTCCTTTCTTACAGGCTGCCCAAGGGATGCCGGGCCCATCAGGGACCGCCGGTGACAACGCCAACCCGCCTAAAACGAAAAATTTAGGCAAATCATGCTTTACAGTCATTGATTCAGGGGCATCGGTGAGCTTCATTAGTGCATGTAAGGTTCTGAAAGTGTAGTTTGTATTTTAATAGCATTTTATATGCATAGAGTGTGATTTTAGAAGAACTTTGGCCTTTATTTCAAGTCATTTGGACAAGTATTGAGGAAGTTAAGAGTTCTGGGAGTTCTTAGTGAGTTTTAATGTCACAGATTCAATTCAGCGACAAGGACAGGTCCAGTGACGAAAAATTCGGTTGGAGTCCAAGAAGTAGGACATTGAAACATGAGGGTTCCAAAAACTACGTACAATTACGTAGAGTGCCAAAGTGATCGTGGAATTTTTAGAAACTCCGTGAGGAGTTAGTGGATTGTGTAGTAGAACATTCTAGAGTGGGATTGTGTGCGTGTGAGTGTGCTAGCTTGTCCAACTAGGCAAGGTCACCTACATGGAAGGAGCCATAGGAGAAGTTTCTGGAGGTACATTGCTAGAGAGGACACTTAGAGTTAAAGCATAAGTGGAAAGCACAAAGAAGTAGAGGGGGCTTATTCTAGTCAGTCTAACCTTCGTATCTTGTACACGACTTTTCTTAATAAAGTGAGTTCTTTTCCCCTCCTCTCTCATGTAGCCCTCTAACTCTTGCAAGGGTGGCATACCACCAGGCCACTCCACCTTGTGTATGCAACTAGGAAAGGTCCTCGTGCACGCTTCCACTCGCGGGTGAGGGTGCGTGAGTGTGTATGGGCGCACTCCCCGCACCCTTCCCCCTTTTAGTGCACGTTTTGCATAAGGGATGAAGTTGCTTCCAATACTCAAGGACGAGACCCTTCGCCTCGGCGATGGCTCGTTAGCTTGTATTTTTGGAACAATTAAATTACCGCTCAGCGTGAAGTCCTTCCATGGGCGTGTACAATTCTACGTAACTGAATTGTAACGTTTCTGCTTTTTGAGAGGATCTTTTCCTCGGTATTCATGGAATATTTGAATGAAGAGGAAAGAAAATCTATATACCTGTGCAAATTGACAAATCCTCGAGAAAGCGAAAATGAAAACTAACGTAGAATGTGTGCTTGTGGGAGTTGCACTCACAATGACTCTACAGGTAATTATACCTGCACAACGTGAGGCACTGGAGTGCTTCAAGTCACCACCTAGGGCACTGGTTCATGTCAACAAATCAGGCGAAAGGGTACGACCCATTTTGGCTGAATGCTCGAAACACACCGTTTGGCCGTTTGGAGACTTTTCGACGGTTTCCGACAAACCGTTTTGCGCCAAACTGGCGTTTTCGCACTCTCGCGACTTTCCGAAAAGTCGCTACCGCTTGCAGAGTCGCGTACACATGCTTTCGTCATGAACCGGTAGTTTAAAAAGCTACTTTGGCCAATCGGTTAGGTGCCAACGTTTCAAACGACAAGTCGCGGGTTCAAACCCGCTTGGATGCAAAGTCGATTTGCATATTATGTGTCGTTTGACTTTTACGACTGTTTGTTCGTACTAACGATTGGTCGTAAATCCGAAATCAGTGATTGGGCATTATCCGATATAATGACAATCAAAATAACTTAATCAAACAATGATTAATTAAATTATCATCTCATAATTAATCAAAGTAACTTTATGAATAATTATGTCGTACTTTTGCGAAGTAGTCGAAATACGTTACGACGCTTTTTGCAATAGTATCTCGGTCGTTTCGCCAATCGACCGGGAATTAATCGGCACACGCGTGTGGCGAATAATTCAATGTGATGCAATCATTTATCAAATAACATACGATAAATAGTATAACGTATTTTAGGTAATCGGGAAAACGTCCTAAATACGCATAAAAAGCTCAAATTGTTACACTCCTCCCCCCTTAAAAGAACTTAATGTCCTCGTTAAGCGCACGTCTTTTAAGTCTTAAATGTGTCAATACTAGCCTTGACTAGCGGAAAACACTGGTGAGCGATTGGACTATGCATCATCACAGTGACGGAAAAGAGCGATTAGTTGGCCGCGTCTCTTTTGCATTTGTTCCTTGGCTTACGAATTGCACCAGGTAGCACACTTGCCGTGGTACAGAGCTTTTGAGCTGTAGCCCATCGTAACCAATATTGTTGAACCAAGTCCTTACAATTAAGTAGGATTTCGTCTTGAGGTTCGTACGAGTTCCAACTGGAATCGTAATCAAGCCACTTTATCAAAAGCTCCACGCGTGGAGGCTTATGACGAGTGTAGCGGTGTCCTAAGACCTCTTCTACATCCCAGGCCTTATCATCATCGGCGAGTTCCAATTTGGGTGCTTGTGGCTGATAGCGGCCATCGGACCTAAACAGCTTAAGTAAATTGACATGGAACACAGGATGCGTTCGCCCCATGGATTTAGGCAAATTAAGTCGGTATGCAACAGGTCCAACCTTTGCGATAACGATAAAATGGCCTACCCAGCAAAGCAGAAGCTTGTGCTTTCCTGGGTGCTTGAGTTGGAGGTTTTTAGTTTGCAAAAGTACTTTATTGCCAACTTGAAAAATTAACTCAGTCCTGTGTGTGTCAGCAAACGTTTTCTGCTGATCTCGAGCAGCGACTAAAGCCAACTTCGCGTTTTTGTGCACATCTTGAAGAGAATGGACAAATAGGCGTGCACTTGGCACTCTCATGGTTGACATCCCCGTTTGACCTTGAACGACGTGTGTCAGGGGAGTGTGCGGATGTCGCCCATAGTTAAGGAAAAATGGAGTTTCCTTAACACTTTCCTGATAAGCATTATTAACTGCGAACTCTGCAGCTGAAAGGAGGGTGTCCCAGTTGTCTTGGCGAGGATTCACATAATGACTAAGGAATTGTTGCAGAACGTGATTCAAGCGCTCTGTGTGACCATCGGTCTGAGGGTGGAAGCTAGTTGACATCTTAAGGTTCGTGCCGAAATGCGAGCAAACTTCCTGCCAGAAGTGGCTCGTAAATCTACTGTAACGATCACTTATGATTTCTTTCGGCATGCCATGCAACTTGAACACATGATCGACGAAGAGGCGCGCGGTCTCGACGGTATCAAGTGATGGTTTAGTGGCCACAAAGTGTACCATCTTAGTGAAACGATCCACGACCGTTAACACCCCATAGTGTCCTCTATCGGTGGTAGGCAATTCCACGACAAAGCCGAGGCTTATGTTTTTCCAAGGAGCACATGCAAGTTCCAATGGTTACAACTTCCCAGCGGGCAACGTGTTGCTCGGCTTATTCCTCTGACATGTTGCGCAGTTGACGATGTACTCGGCAACATCAACCTTGAGGGACGGCCAAATGTACCCTCGGCGCAAAGCGTGTGTGCTTTTGGTAATTCCCTGGTGATCTGAGTAAGGAGAGTCATGCGCTTCTCGTAGTAGCACGTGTCTTACTCGGCCTTCTGGGACAGCAATGCGCCCATTATGCCACCAAAAATTGTCCTCAAACAAATAGCTTGAGTGTTCTTTCCTTTTATCCATACTATTCATCGTTACGGCTACACCGTTCAAGCCAGTACCCTGGAGACCTAGGAAAAACGGATCTTTGAGATAGCACTCGCGAAATAGTTGATGCAGGTCAAGTACTTGCAAATTATGCATGCTATCCAAATCGGGTTGGCCCGCGTCACCAGGCCGGGCAACACCAGTCGTCTGGAGGGGTACAGAAGAATCAAGGGTGGCCGCCCTCGAAGCCTGACCATTTCGTTCTTGCAAACTAGCAACAGTCCCCAACATCAAGTGGTGATGAGGAATTCAACTTAGAGGTCAGCAACATTGTTACGACCAGGGCGATACGCCTAGTTAAAGGGGAATCGTTGCAAGAACTCAGACCATCTCGTCTGGCGCCTCGATAACGTTGGCTGAATTTGAAAAAAGGTATTTGGGCAATGGTCCGTAACCACCGTCAAACCCTTGGAGCCTTCCAAATAACATCGCCAAGTTTTCAAAGGAAGATGGACTGTGTTGTTGGTGCACCAGGGCTGTAGTACTTGTTGAAGGTTTCCATGCACAAGTTTGTGAAGGGTTGGAGCTGCCATAGCTTGTATTCTCTAGAGTCTGGAGGAAAGCATGTTCTTTGTCTATTATCATTGAGATGAAAGAATCTTCTTATCTCTTTGAACCTATTCCTACTCATGAATCTGCCAATGCTAGGAAGTGTAGTAGGCTCTTTCAAAGTCTTCTGCCAGTAACTCCTCAGTCTCGGTAGTCCATGCAAGCCCATAGCCATGCATAGCCCATGAAAAACAACCATCTCCGTGCATGTGACAGGAATCCAACCTCTGACAGGATGCAGTGATGCATAATTGTTTGTCTCCGATACCAATTGCTGAAAGAATGCAATAGGCATGAACAAACAAAAGATCCCAAAGGGGCTCAAGCCTCTGAACCTCCTGTCTGGAATGTCCTGCAAGCCATGGTGATGTGTAGTGCTAGGCTGCAGCAAGTCCACCTGGCAGGAGTCTCCGCGGGCAGGCTCCTTACAATCCCAAATTTTTTCATACTCCTCCTCCTCCTCCTCCTCCTCCTCCAGCATGGTGGGAGCAAGAGGCACCTCCTCTTCCTCCTCGGAAGACAACCTGTCTTCCCCATAACCGCTGTTGCTGCTCACAGGGTCGGAATCAGAGTCTATCATGGGCTCTTTTCCTTTTTTTGTTGTGAGAGGGGGCCCATGAAACATGAACTTACTCCTAATGGAAGGAGCTGCTATCTTGTTTGACCCCACAGGCCGACCCCTCATCCTTCTCTCAAATGAGAGCTGGCTATCATCTATGCTAGGTTGAGAACCTTGTTGCCCCATATCTAGTTCTTGAGGCGCCAAAGGGGTCTCAGACACTTGGAAAGATGACCTACGGTCATCTTCCTGCACAACATTTTTCGGTTCTTCCTCCTCATCTTTCCGCGAGTACACACCCTCACAAAATTCATGGAGTGTCTTAGACTCTTCGCGAAGGTGTTCTCTCACGAAAGACTCTCAAAACTCTCTGCTTACTCTTATCATAGACGAAGTACACCTTGTACCCACAACCCTCCTTCTTTTTCCCCACCACCCGCTTCTTCACCACTCCCTCTATCAACAACTCATCCCAATAAGCATCAAACTTCTCTTTCGCCCATGCAGTACTGAAGTGAGCAGCGGGAACCAAAATTTTAGCGTCTAAAATTGCGCATAACGAACATTCAGAGGCATCCATGGCGGACGAAGCTCGCGAAGAAGAAGGCTGTTGGCCTTCTTTTCGGTTCGTTTTCTTCATCGAAATTGAAAATAGCACCGTACGGTAATGCGAATAACTTGTACGCGTTTTGTCGCTTTTACCTGCAGATTTAATGTGGACACTTGACGATATAGCCCCTCGTCTAAAACTAATTTTGATAAAAACAAATAAGTATTAAGAAAGATACAGAGGTCGCAAGGGGAGCAAGTAAATGCATCAAAATCTGTGCGTTGCATCATATTTGATGCTCCGGCCCATCTAGTGTTAACGAGCCTCTCTAAGAGAATGAAGGAGGTAAGAAAACGGGTTGCGTTAGGTAACTTCAGCTCCAATTGCCCTTCTTCGCGATAGAAAGCGAGGTGTGTCGTTTTTGCTTTTCGAGAGGATCTTTCCTCGGTATTCAAGGAATATTTAATTCAAGTGGAAGGAAAATCTGTATACTTGTGGAAATTGACGAATACTCGAAAGAGCGATAGTGAAAACTAACGTAGAATGTGTGCTTGTGAGAGTTGCACTCACAATGACTCTGCGGGTATTTATACCTGCACAACATGAGGCACTGGAGTGCTTCGAGTCACCACCTAGGGCACCGGTTCATGTTCAACGAAAACGGTCGAAGGACGTGTCCCATTCGGCCGAATGCTCAAAACGCGCAGTTGGCCGTTTGGAGACTTTTCGACGGTTTCCGAAAAACCGTTTCGCGCCAAACGGGCGTTTTCGCGTTCTCGCGACTTTCCAAAAAAGTCGCGATTGATCGCGGAGTCGCGTACAGATGCTTTCGTCATGAACCGGTAGTTTAAAAAGCTACTTTGGCCAATCGGTTAGGTGTGAACGTTTCAAACGAAAGTCGCGGGTTCGAATCCGCTCGGATGCAAAGCGACTTTGCATATTTCGTTTCGTTTGACTTTACGACTGTTTGTTCGTATTAATGATACGACAGTTTCTTCGTATTACGATTAGTCGTAATCCGAAATCTGTGATTGTCCATTATTCGTAATAATGACAATCAAAATAACTTAATCAAACAATGATTAATTAAATTATCATCTCATAATTATTCAAAGTAACTGTATGAATAATAATGTCGTACTTTTGCGAAGTAGTCGAATTACGTTACGACGCTTTTTGCAATAGTATCTCGGTCGTTTCGCCAATCGACCGGGAATTAATCAGCACACGTGTGTGGCGAATAATTCAATGTGATGCAATCATTTATCAAATAATTTATGATAAATAGTATAACGTATTTTAGGTAATTGGGAAAACGTCCCAAATACGCCTAAAAAGCTCAAATCGTTACACGAGGGGCTTGGGGTGGTTCCGGATGAACTTCACAAGCATTCTCGCTCGGTCCACAACATCTTGAACCCACTCGACCTTCAAGATGGCTTCTAGCATGAGGTCTAAGCCATGTGCCGCACACGCACTCCAAGTCATGTGAGAGTACTTAGCCTCAATAAGTCCACCTAGAAGAGCAAAACACATATCATTACAAGGTAAGTAACAGCACAGGAGACACATCATGCAGAAATTAAGACACGTAAGAATTAGCACAGCAACACAAGTAGAGCACAAAAGCAACAGAAGCAAAGCAAACCGTAGCACAGCAGCATGACATCAGAAACACTTCAAAACAGTGTTGCTGCAGCACAGCAGCACAGCAACACGGAAGCAAACGCCAGCAGCAAGGAAGCAGCAATGAGCAGGAAGTAGTAGCTTAAGGAGCTTTACTCTAGCACTGCATATGAGAAAGTTGGATGAATTATGACATACCTACATTCTTACATGCTTTAGCAAAATCTGTGCACATCATGAGAACATGCTCTGCGCTGATCTGCGCTATAACCTCCTCAAAGCACTTAGCAATGAATTTGCCACTTTTGAATTTACCTTCACAATTCTCCACCTTCACCAACTTTTCACCCATTGGAGTGCAACGATGTAATTGATGATGGGTCTTTTGGTGATATCGGACCTGGAGTAAACACTCACACAAAGAATTAGCAAATGAAGATACAAAATATCTGGTTCATGTAGGCGTACAGGAGTATAGTAGCAGCTCAACACGCTTTCAGCAGTAGCAAAGCACACGTTCAAAATTGTTTGCGAAGATCACCTCAATAAGTGGGCAAAAACAGTGTGCAACAAGTAGCAAGATCTTAGCAGCTGCAGAACATAGATTAAAAACAGCAAAGCAGCCTACATTATCAGAAGATGCTATGCAGCACAGAGCAACAAAAGCACACCAGCAAAAGGTAGCAGCACAACAGCAGGGGCCTTCAACAGCGGCAATGCACAGAACAAGGAAGAACAGGTTGAACTCTTAAGCTGCAGCAGCAAGAAAAACAAGTAGTAGCAAGAGTATATGAAGAATCAGAGGCAACAACTGGGGCGGTTCAAAGAAGCGGGAAAATGTTGACTTACCAGCCATCTGAACAGATAACGCGGCCGATTACCTTAAGTTTCTTCATGAAACGTCGGAGCTCGATGTCACAACATGCCACTTCCCGATCCAGCAACTTTGTTCTTAGGTGGTGCATTTGAGGTCCAGAATAGTTAGTCCCAGCCTGGCTGATGGAGTCAATCATGAGTCCATACGACGCACAATTAGCAGCATTGAAAGAGATACCATTAGCACAAAACCACTTGGATACAGCTTGATCTGCTAGGTCACGGAAACCATCTTTCCAAGCTTCAGGGAGATCAGTTTGCCTACCAGACCCTCTAGCAGATCCTCTAGAGGAAGAAGAAGGGCACACATTGCCGGTCCTCACCAGTTCTTTCTCAAGTGCCAATGCCTCCATAATCCGCTCAAGACGGGAACGCTTTTGCAAGAGTTTCAGCTAAGCAAGAGGCACCTTGTAAGATCTGGACCTGTTTTCATCATTGCACTGGGCTGCAAAGAATGCCTGAACATGGGGTGGAACATTCGGACACCCAGCAATCCCTTGTCCCTAAACACAACCCAAATGGTACCTAATCTTGTATGCACCACCCAGCAAGCTTTTCTGGTTACTTAATAACTAGCAAAAGACTCCACAACTAGCACTACAATACTCACAAGTCAAATGCAGGTAAACGAGCAGCAATCATGCTACCAGTAAACTCATACATTAGCAAGGTGAGAAGACAATTTGTATTAATGGCTTCTGGCCTTGGATTAAGGTATCTCTCAGTAAGCGATATGATAGAGTTGGCCTCGTTTCCAAATACCGAACTCGAGGGCAATGCCTAGCATATGTACATGGAATGAGTCTACTGTTCAACGGCATGTGCGATGGCATCGCCTACCCGGGAGTTAACCACGTCGGTAGGACCTCGGTTGACCAAATCCACAGCCATCTCCAATTATCCCAAATCGCCATCCACCCAAGGGTGTCCTCTGGCCACTCATCTAGCATATCACACTTAGTACAACAGTCAATTGACTGCCAAAGAATGTATCAGCAAATTGATCTAAGTTGACTTCAGCCTGCTGCCTTCGGCTGAGTCGTTATACTTAATATTACTAAAGATTCAGCAAATTTAATAAAAACTATAGTTCAGCAAACTGAACTTAATTAACTCTTTAATTAAATATCATATCTAGCAATATACTGATTCATTACATACACCCGCGGCCACGTCTGCAACATCGATAACTTATGTCGACGTAAACACGCGTTACTGCATAACGTTATGATGTCGACATGGCTTGCTTGCCCTGCCGTCTAACTTAATGAAAGAAGGGGGTAAATGATTCTTGCCGGATCCCCCCCACCCGTCAATCTTGAAGATAAGATAGACGAGATTAAATAATCTTCGCCGCCGAGCGGGCCAAGGAGTTCCTTGGCCTAGGTCGGGTGGCAGGCTGGGCTTCATAGGGTTGTATCTCTTGCTTCAACGAATCAGATTGTACTATATGAACCACAATCACTTTCCAAGGCAAACCCTCATGTCGGATCACTACCTGACGGGCGCTAATGTAAATTTATAACTTACAATCGGCAGCGCATTAATGCGACTGCTCGACTATGGGGTGTACCCCTCATGGCTTAGTCCCTTTGGGGTTTAAGCTTGACGGAGATTTAAATCTCCGTGGGGGTGGGCCTTCGAGGTTTGGCCTTCTTGTTGGTAAAATCCAGCAAGTGGCCTACATTTAATCTTCGCCCAATTAAACTTGTCTCCCTCCTACCCATGTGCCAATCAGTCTACCAGGTTGGTGGCAGTATCTTGCTGCGGCCCAATGGGTCGGTGCGAGCATATTGACGCGACTAGAGATGGCAATTTAGAAAAGTCAAATTTGGATTTTGATTGTGAGACCGCCAACAAGTGAGAACGACTTTAATATTGAACGTGAATAACTTCTTGCTTTTGGAAACAATCGGCGGATAGCCAACTTTGACATTGTGTTTTGATTGATTGGGACTTTTTCAAATTGAAATCAATAATGTGCTCTCATTGGTGAGTTTTGTTGTAGATACATGTAACTTTGCTCATCTCTTCTTTCAACCGGAGAACAACAAAGATATTTAGAAGCCGGGGGGGGGTCCGTTGAAGGTTAAAAGCTGCCAAAAGTGGAGAAGTGGTACTTCTCTGGCACTTCTCTGCTCTTGAAGTTTCTATTTTAACGCCACTAGACCAATTTCATAGTGTGTCTCTAGGTGAAGGGCCTTCATGGAAATCATTGGGTGCTATTATCGCTTTTGTCTTGACTTTAGTTGGGTCGCCGCCCCCTGGAATAATTTTTTGAAAAAGGATGTGCCTTGGGAGTGAAATAGTGAACATCAAGCTGCTATCAAAAAACTTAAGGAACTTCTCACTTTCGCTCCCATCCTGCGTAGGCCAAACTACAGCAAGCATTTATCCCTTCACACCAATTGGAGCCATTCGAGGTTGGGTCTGGTACTTGCTCAACAGGATGATGAGGGTCACGGATATGATGTGGTTTATGCTAGTCATAGAAATAACCCTGCTGGACGTAACTACAATATGTACAAAGGGGAGTGCTTGGCTGCAATTTGGGCAATGGTACACTTCCATCCATATTTCTACGGTGCACGATTCACCCTCATTACTCATTCCCAGACTCTGCAATCGCTATGACTATCCACCGATAAGCATGCACGTTGGGCTCTCATCCTTCAAGAGTGTAAGTTCGCTATTAAACACAAGGCCGGGTAAAGAAACCAGGATGCAGATGGCTTGAGTCGAAACCCCAATCCGTTTATGATGTAGATCTAACCGGAGCTCATTTTACGTCTTACCAATAGGAACACATCTTACCTTCTTGGCATGCTGCCTATTACTTGGGTCTCTTTCTTCCTCCTACGAGTGCATACGTCGTTAAATCACTTCCTACTTTTTCTCGTGAGTCTCTTGACATATGGTCCAATCTCTTTGCTCTTGAGTTCTTGCGTACACGGTTGTGGTCCTCCCCTCTCTCCCAACGTGAGCGCGACCGAGTTCTGCATTGTTTTGCACGTTATACTGGCATGAGGGGACGTTTTTGCGCATCTTTCCTCATCACACCACTGTCATTCCTCCCTTGTCCAAATGTGGTCCGCTCATTTGTCAGGTCCATGAGGCGTCTGGGTATTTTGGCCTTTGGCGTGTTAGCAGCCTCTTGGAGACGAAGTTTTGGTCGGATGGGCTAGTGCATCAGGTTAGCAGCTTTGTTTGTTCTCGCGCATCTTGTGACCGCGTTAAGAACATGCTCAATGCCCTGCCTTTAGTCCTCAGCCCACTCCCCCTTGGGGGGTGTATCCTATCAACGGTCTCGATACCTTGCCGGACCTCTACCCCTCTCCATGTGTGGTAAACACTATGTCCTTGTCATGATTGAACACCTCACAAAATGGATCAAGTTAGTCACCATCCCTGATAAGTTTAGTGCCTACATTGCCCGTGCATTCACTGAGCGGGTCTTGTATTGTTACGGAGCTTGTGCTGATGATGTCACTCATCGCGGTTCCAAACATCAGGGCGACTCAGGTGAGCGCTTGATAGAGCTTTCATAGACCATCGTACCACCTCCCGTGATCATCCCCAGGTTGACGGTCTTGCAGAACATATTGTCCAAACAGTCAAGCGCAATTTGCGTAAATATGCTTTGACTTGCGATGCATCCGACTGGGACGTGCATATTTCTTGGCTTGCAATGGGGTATAATTTCAGTAAATTAGGCTTCCTAATGTTTACCTTTTTTCTTGTTGTACGGGCCGAAACCCCTCCTGCCTTCCACCATATGTTGGCGTGTTAGTGTCCCCTTTCATCTTGATGATCCTGATGTCCTTTTGACCCACCTCAACGAACGCGCGACTTTGTTCCTCAAACACATGCCTATTGCTATGGATAACCTGCTCACTAATTAAAACTTAACATCGCGACACCTTCCACTACGCCCGTTTGCGTAGTGGAGTTTACAAGCCCCGTCTGGCTAAGTCCAAGGTTGGTGACTTTGTCTATCTGCAGTTTGAGATGCAAGATACTCTAGACGTCCGAGCCGGTCCCGTCATCTTACGTGTGCGTACAGTCATTCCTTATGGGGTGCTCACGCTTGAGGGGTCCGATGGACGTACTATTTTTGAGAACATGAAGAACCATGCACCATGCCACCTACCTAATATTTGTAATGAAGTTGATCCCTTCCAATTTACCATTCCCGCCAATCATCCTTGTCAGGCATGTGGTTCTGTCCACCGTCCTGCTTCGATGGTGCTCTGCGGTCACTTTAATTCAGGGTGGCATTTGGCATGCTTTTCTCCTCCCTTGTCTTGCGTGCGTGTCGGCGATTGGTTTTGCCCTTCATACAGGCCAGCCCCTCTAGCCTAGCACCCTCTTATTATTTCCTTTCCCTACCTCGTCCATTTTCCTGTAAGTGTGCTGGGTTCTCTTGGTCTTGCAGGTTATTCCCACATCGCCTGGTGGGAACAGTTCCTGCATGCCGACGCTTGTGAGCTATCTCCTCCGCTGCTCACTTTTGCCATCGCCAACGCTCTGCGTGCAAAGTTCTTACAGGCTTCTTGCGCCCCCACCAATTTCCCCTCAGCAGACGGGCGCCTGTCCCCCGTATCGCCCGCCGTGTGTTTTTCTACAGAGTCCTATCCTGTTTTTGTTTGTCACCTTTACTGCATGGAGTACCTGCCGCCCGAGTTCTACTACCACAACTTGCTGGAGCTTCCAACGTTCAACATTCAGCTTCTCTCTCGTCCCCTCGCCTTCAGCCGGGGGGGAGTTTTCATAGCTCCATTTTTGCTTAATATTTGTGTTGCATTTCTCATAGCTGCCCAGAAGTGCCCGATTCAGACCTCTAGTATATTCTTTTTTCCATTTATAGCTCATAAGCTATGGAATTTTCCCCTTGTTAGGGGGGGGTTTTACCCACAGCACCTACATTAGCTAGTGCATATTGAGTCCTGGAGTCATCCCCATTCTGAGTCATGTCCCCGCCTTGCGAGGGTCCTTGCCTTCTGGCCATGCCGATAGGCAACCTAGTCCCCTCCGACAATCCGAGTCACGACAGCTGTCATGCTCGATGCTGTCAGGTCCCTTGAGTGTCTAGTCAGAGTTGTTTGGGTATGGAGGGTGTTGACAGGTCTGCTGGTGAGTTGGGTTAAGGTGGTAGGTGAGGGAGACTTAGTTCACGAATGGGTGTGGTGAATATGCTTGGACCCACAATCTGCTCACGAGCACCTGCTGTTGAGCAGCTATGAGGTTCCGCCCGGATTATGCATACACTCTTTTCCTTCACACGTGGTGCAGCCGCCTACACGTGTGAGAGGTTGACCCACAAGATTGTCTGCTCGTTGGGTCGGCGCTGGTACCAAGTAGGATCCCCACCCACTTGCGACTATGGCTCCATGTATCATAGGCAATCCCGCCGGGTATGCCCATGGAGTTGCTAGGGGTTAGGGAGTGTAGGGGATGAATGGGGAGTTAGTTGTTGTACGATCTCACACCTTTCATAGTCCTTTGTCCTTGTTACTATGTCCGATTAGTGGTCCAGTGACGCGATGACGCGTTAACGTGGTCGGAGGTTAGGGAGTGTAGGGGATGAATGGGGAGTTAGTCGTTGTACAATGTCACACCTTTTGTACTCATTTGTCCTTGTTACTATTGTCCGATTCCGATTAGTGGTTTAGTGACGCGATGACGCGTTAACGCGGTCGGATTTTCTCATGTCAATTCGAGTAGGTAGGCACTGGGCTTAGACTCGCGTGGGCTCGCTACACAACTCGCTAACACCATTTCGGTGTCAGCTTTTGTATGTTTGATTCCACACCTAGAGATGCTATCTTTTATGCCTTGACTCCACGATTGCTCAATTGTTGTGCACCGATGCTTGTGACTCTTTGGTAGTACACAGCTTGTAGAGCACACTCACGATGCACACATGAGGTTTCGGGTTCCTCGCACTCTAGCTCGGCCATAACTTAGCTAATAACTCGCGGATCTCTCGCCCTTGCCACACTACACCTCGTGCTCTAGGTTAGCCGTCCTACTGCATTCCGGCACTCATAGCCCCATTTTCGCTTAGTATTTGTGCTGCATTCCTTATAGTTGGGCATAAGTTGTGAGCTTTTCCCCTGTTAGGGTGGGGTTTTATCCACAAGCACCTAGATAAGCCAAGCATATTGAGTACTGGAGTTGTCCCCACTTTGAGTCACGTCCCGCCTTGCGAGGGGTCCTTGGCTTCTAGTCATGCCGATGCCCAGGCCCCTCAAACAGTCCCAGTCGAGACACGGTTCACCATGTATATGAAATTGACCTTCACCAAAAAGTGAAGGTATTTGTCAACATTGGCCAACCTAGTTATTGACTGCTGACTGCATGCATGTTTGGATATCATGCAGTGCTTGTGTGGCACCATAAGCTACTCTGGTTCAAAAGAGTGACTAGGAAAAGCAGGCAAATTCATACAAGTTTGCTTTTTTTGAGGATTCACTCTGTTTGCAAAATTTTATTGCTTGTAAAATTTTTCGGATTTTTCCTCCTCTCAGCACATGTTTCAAATTCTAGTCCTCACTACACGGAAAAGTTAAGATGCTCTCTGATTAACTAGTTTTCATGAAAGTGACATTGCGTAAATAGTAAACTACTTCCACATTGACTTGCTGGAGAGCTTTTACCAATACAAGTGCAAAAGCTAAGTTCAAATAGGAGTAACTTTGGGCACTACATACAGCGCTTTTCACACTGATATACACGAACAAGTCCATATCACCTCAAAGACGCCCACTACCGTTCAGTGCCCTTTCAGTTGCCTTTGCACCGAAAGTAGCATAGTACTCCTTGCACAAGCAAACCTAAATCTCTGCTTTATTTAATAAATGTTTCCGGGCAAGTCTATGGTGAAGTGTCAAGCGGAGGCTACATATGGTACATATATTTACAGGTACACAAAGGGAAACAAAAGCAATAAACCCCAACATCACATATGTCGCTCATCGTGGACTCAATCGTGTTGAGGAAGGTCGTCAGGAGCTAGATCCATTTTGAAGTACCTGTGGTCGTGCTCTACCTGCCCCGCATAGTCCCTGGCTATCTGCCATATCAGGAGGCAGAAAGCGTCGCGGTTGTGCTCGCCAGCTGTCAGGCTCTCCACTTCCTGCCGGAACTTGAATCGCCCCATGGCTCCATCGAAGTCGTGGCGCGCGTGCGCGTGCTCTGTCGCCAGAATCATCCCCCACTGCTCCGCCAGGGATGTGAAGCGCTTCTCGGAGGTGAGGGCGAGGCCCTTGAATGTCCCTCTCGCCTCCTTCTGCAACCAGCTCAGGGAGTCGCAAGAAGGGCACATGACTTGATTCGTAATAACAGACCAGCGGGGCATCCACGTGGCAATAGTAGAGGGAGCCATAGCGCATCCCACAAACACGCGTGGGAAGTCGACTGCCCTTCAAACGATGCCAGGTCCACCCGCCGCTAGAGGGGCAAGGGAAAGGCAAAAGCGAGCGAGTAGAGGAAGACAACAGAGCTGACCTCCCCCCTCCACCGTAAACACGTGCTGGTCAACGACGGAGCCAGTGCAGAGGACACAGAGGATCCGATATAGTCTACGTAGGAACTATCGCACTTTACCGCCGAACCAAGTGGCCCTATAAATGACATGGGGAGTGAACACGTGTCAATCCAAAATGGACTGCCCAGCACAGCACAGGCTGGCGGCGTGGGCACGACATGCGTGAAATAACTCACACCCTCACACACACACACACACACACACACACACAGAGGGGGGGGGGAGAGGGGGGGGAGAAGAGAGCGTCAGCAAACAGCACAGGGCAGGGCAGAGAGCAGGGAAGGGCACGCAGGGCAGGGGCCTCGGACAGGAGGAAGAGCCAAGGAGACAGCGCAGCGCAGGGGCATGGCTTGGCCGCCGCACCTTGAGTGCGGGGAAAGACTGCTTGTAGGGCGAGCGCTCGCGCACGGAGAAGGTGGTGCCGCCGGGCAGCTCCAGCCAGCCATTGAAGGGGTCCGTGAAGGCGGTGAGTGCGGAGCACGCCATGGCGTGGCGCAGCGCGTCGTTGGCAAACATGTGCTTGTACTCCCAGCGCTCCGCCGCGCTCATGAAGTGGAACGCCGCGGGCTTCACCTGCTGCTTTACGTCCAGGATCACCACCTGCATGAACGCGCGCGCACCCAATTGCATGCACCCAATCGCACCCCCAAGCATGCACTTAAGCAGGCATCTAAGCACACAGATGAGCAGGCATTCGAGCACGCGGCCAGTTTTTCATGTGTGAGCACACACGATGCAATTCATACAATGCACGTTACCCACCCCCCCGTATATGCATGCACACGATGACACATACGCGCACGCACACGCGTGGCCACCTCGTCATTCGGACATACACACGTCGCACATTCGTATGCACGTACGGAGTCCACAAGTATGCAGCGAGGAGCAGGTGGGCGCGTTCATGCATGCACGTATTTGCGTGCAAGCATGCGCCTGCTTGCGTGCAAGGGTACACCTAGTCGCTGCCCAGCATGCACCTGCGTACATGCAAGGACGCAACTGTTTGCGTACAACGATGCATGCACAGATGCATTCAAAAGCATGCAAAATGCATCAAGTGGCACGCAGGAGAGCCCCTAAGCGCTTGCTAAGGATACACCTGGATTACATGCCTGACCTGCAAGGGCGAGGGTGCACGCTACAACGCCCACCCACCTGGTTGCTATCACGGGCGAGCACACGGTTACGCAGAGAAGCGACCCATTTGCATGCCAGGCCAGAATGGATAAGAGCGCGCACACAACAGCTCCACCCACCCACCCATGCACCCGGCTGTTGACACGCGCGAGCGTGCGGTAGCGCAAAGGACGCACCTCCTTGCAGGCAAGGCCTGTGCACGCAAAAGATTTGCACGCTACAGCCGACACCCACGCACCTGGTCGTTGACGCGCGCAAGCACGTAGTAGCGCTTGAGGCCGAGGGAGCCCAGGCCCTGCGAGACGCGCGCGGCGATGTCGAGGATCTCCCACGGGGCGCCGGCCGCGCCCTCCGCGCCGTCGTGGCCCACGCGCTGCTGCCCGTAGTAGACGGGGAACGCCTGCTTGAGCGCCGCCTTCTCGCCCTCGCTGCACTCCACCAGCTTGCCCTTGCGCCGCATGTTGAAGCCCGCCCACTCGCCCGAGGCCTTGTCCGCCACGCACCTGCACGCGCGCGTACATTCGTACAAGCATTCATGCACACACACACACACACACACACACACACACACAAGTGTGTGAGCTCAACTCCTTAGGATCTGAGTGATGGGGTGGCATGCAAGTTGAAGTGCAGGCACGTGTATGTGTAGAAGTATACGTCCACCTGTGCAGGCTACTGCCTGGTTGTACTCGCGTGTGTGAGTGTGTTCATGCATGTGTGTGTGTCTATGTGAGTGTGAGGGGAGGAGACCTACTTGAAAGCCTGGGCTATCCAGTTGCTTCATGTGCACACACACACACACACACACACACGCACACACACACACACACGCACACATGCACACACCGACACACACACTCACATACACACAACACACATTCGCACACACACACGTACACACATGCATGGCAAACAAAGGTAACGGTACGTTCTCACGCGCCCCTGCACCAGCCCATTGCACGAGCAGGGGGAGAGACAGAGGGGCGACGCTGCATGGACCAGCCAGCGGGAATTTTTGCCCCACGGCCTCAGCAGAGGAGTCCTCTGGTCGTTACATGTCACATGCTGGCGTGGGTACGCATGGCCCTCATCCTTGCTCGTCTCTGTCAGCGCCCCACGGCCTCAGCTGAGGAGCCCTCCGGTCACCAGCCACGCGCGACAGGCCCCCAGATGCGGCCCCCTACCATGGCACCAGCACATGAAGGGTTCAGGCTAAGAGCCTCGGTACACATAGAATAGACACGTGGTCCCCATCCTTCCTCCTCCCCGGCGAAGCTCAGCGCCCGCTCATTCCCTCGACTGTCGCTAAGCCCGCCCTGCCCCCGCCCCTGTCCTAGGCCCAGCCCTGCCCCACCCCCGCGCTTTGCCAGGGCACCCACCACCATCTGTCTGATGCGGGCAGCACACATGCATCCCACCAACGGGTCCCCATCCAAAACACGTGAAAGAGAAGTGAACATCAAGAGGGTAAATGTTGCAATACAAGGCAGAAGGTTGCATCGGTTTGTGCGATCGGTACGTGCGATAGAAGAGAAGAGAACAAGAGGAGTTGCGGGACAGGAGGAAAGGGGGTAGGGGGGGGGGAGGGGGGCGCGCACCACTTGGCGAGCATCTTGGCGGCTGACTCCCTCTTCTCGACGGCGGCGAGGAAGTCGCGCAGCTTGCCGCGCGTGTTCTCGTCGGTGAAGGTGCGGCCGCCCTCCGTGCGCTTGTACGACACCACGCGGTCCAGGTAGGCGCGCGCAAACGCCGCCACCACGCGCTCCTGCGCCGCCAGGTCCAGGTGGCCGTTGCGCTGCGCGCACAGCACGATGCTGATGGCCAGGCGCCACATGTCGTACTGGTAGTCGCCGATGACGGCGTCGTCGAAGTCGTTGAGGCCGTACACCAGCGTGCTCTTGTTGTTGTAGTACGCGCCCTGCCGCCCGGAGTAGCTACCTGGAGTGTTAGGGGGGGGGGAGGTGGGGGCAAGGGGGGGTGAAACGGTCAGCGCATGGTTGAGATGGGCAGAGAAGCCATTGACAAAAAGTAGACGATGAGAACGATGCACGCGGCCATCAATAGTTGCCACAGGCAGTGGGTGGAGTAGCAGCACCCCAGGTCGTTAGTGTGAGACAGAGAAAAAGAGGAAGAGGGGGGAGTCCCTTGCTGCTGAACGGGACATGGCAGTCACCCAAATGGGAGAGAGGGAGAGAGAGCAAGATGGCAAAAGCGGAGAAGGTGAGACGGAGAGAAGGGAAGGGCAGGGGAAGAAAGGGGGGCAGTCAAACCACGGGACGTCATGCGTTCCACCTGGCGTTAGCCCACGACAGGGACCTCTCCCAGTCCCCCCCACCCCCCCCCTCTTTCCCACTTACAATCATGTGCCCCTCCCATTCCCCCGCCCCCCGTCCCTCCCTCTCTCCCTCCCTTGGCAGCTGCCACCACCTGCCAGTCGGACTGCAGACAGGACAACAGTTGCAGCCACCGTGGCTGCTTGCCAGGCAGCCTGCGTATCTGCAGCTAGCACATGCAGCAAGCACGAGTTGCGTACGGACTCAGGCAGGAGGGGAAAGGGGGGTGCTACCCAAGGGGGAACACAGGGAAGGGGAGGAGAGGGGGG
>WELA01005617.1:0-22149 GCA_009602735.1 Mesotaenium endlicherianum | reverse complement strand
AGAGAGAGAGAGAGAGAGAGAGAGAGAGAGAGAGAGAGAGAGAGAGGGAGAGGGTGCAAAGGGCTGGACCAACTCCTCGGGGTGAGGTATGGGACGAAGGCGCTTGCGCTTGGTCGTCTTTGCATGTCAGCTTACTCAATGGCAATATATGCACTCGTGGGTATGCAAGAGTGGGGAAAGGTTCTCTAAGAGCAAGAGTGAAAACCACCGGCAGAAGTACACGGAAACATAGGGGTCATGGTTCAGGGTGGGGAGCCAGCCTACGAACAATCTTGACTGGACACTGCGAACCAGGGCCTGACTTCAGCGACGGGGCAGCGCAATCGCAGGCATAGATTTGACTTTGCTTTGAGGGCTTGCTTTGACAGCCAGGCAGGTGGGCTCCACCTCAGCACCAGGTTGGGTTTAGGCTAGGTTCGTAACTCAGTCACAAGAAGCGGAAAGAGGAGTTTGACCGTAGCTCGACGTTATAGTCTGTAGAACGTCGCGGTGTGCCACTTGAACAGAGAGTAGGGGTAGGGTCAAAGCTGTGTTGTAGGGCACAGACTCAGAAGGAGCCGGGCGTGGGTTTGCGGGGCGCACCAGCTGAGCGTTGGACTCGACGGCCTGCAGGAGAAAGTCCCACGTGAACTCCATGCCGCGCGCGCCCACCCAGAAGGGCGCCAGCCGGTGCACCAGCGAGTCGGCCACCGCCCACCCTGCACCACCACCACCACCAGCAGCAGCAGCAGCAGGAGGAGCAGCACCACCCCAAGCACCTCTCCAACCTCCCCCTTTCCAGTGTGTGAGAAGCAGACTGAAATCGAACTAGGACATATGAGTAGAAAGCATGAAGGAGAACGCAAGTGCAAATGTCTGATGTGAGAGTAGTCCTGTTGCGAGGAATTCATGCATGTCCTTCCAGGGCCAACATTGGGACAAACTGGGCCTAATCTGCAGCAAGTTCCTGACACACGTGTCTTGGGAGACCCACTCTGATCCAAGCTGACCTGCTCTTAACGCAAGCTGACCTACCCCTGACCAGACCTGACCTTCTCTGACCAACGCAATGTGTGGCTACTGAGGCATTTTGGTTTCAGCCAATCTGTGTCCGATGTCGTGCCGTTGTGTAGGCGGCAGCTGCTGCTCGTGTAGTCATACATTGGGTTGCGCAATGGAGTAAGTTGAAGCTGTCAGGAAAGATCCTCAGGCTCAGATGTGCAAGTCAACGTCACGTCACAGACAATAGAACAACTATTGCTGCAAACCGCACGAGAGTCACCATCATGTATGACAGTGACGAGAATATTGATGCCGCAGGCAGTCAAATTGTGACACCTGGCTATCAATGTGCGACCTGAATACCTCTTCTTATGCCACACTGTCCACTTCCTGAATTTGGGGCAAAGTTTGTCAATATCTGATACATTAGCTATTGACTGATCATAAGTAAGAAAGGAGCGTCTAGGCGATTCCTGACTTACCGCCCGCAAGTCCGCGTCGGACATCCCTTCCCGGAGTTCGGCCGGTTCATCCCGCCCAGCTCCCTCCTCTGTCATGGGGTTGATACCTCTGAAAAGTTTCACTGGAACAGCGTTAAAGTTCTGCTCTACTTGGGTTTTGTTTGCTTGTGCGGTAATATTCAAGCGTCTGAACCTCTTCGCCCTGATTCTTGGAAAACTCTGCTCCTTTCTGTGCACATTCAGTTCATCTTGAAAGAAAATGCTAGCATTGGCTGAACTGCAGCCATTTAAACTCCCGTCTTCGCATACAGAAGGCTTGGGCACGGCATAGATAGCTGCCTTCGTCACAGCCTGGGCCATGGCTCCGACAGAGCAGAGCTGACGATGCAAGGACCTTCGCTGAATGGCAAGTGGTGGTCTAACAGTACTTCTTACACTCTAAAAAATCCACGGCGATTTTCGGTTCCGGAAAATTGATTTTGGACTTTGGAATCACTTGTGATTTTAGTCCGGAAACTGAAGATAGTGATCTTATACTCAAAAGTTTGAGAGAAGCAATGTTGAACATCGAAAATGTATGCATCAATCTCAATGTTCAATGTCATTTCTCTCTTGAAGTCATACTCTTTTAAGAAAGAATTCCTCTTTGTTGACTACAATGGGACTTCACCGTCAATTTTGACTGGAGACTAAGGGCGGTTCCGCATTGAGGCAAAAGTAGGAGCAGAACCTGAGCAGAACTCAGCAAATCTGAGCAAAACGCTTTGGACTGCTCTGCACCCATCATCGATACGCGCCAAAACTGTCTCGTGTCTCCCGTTTTTTGTCCTGCAAACCAACCCATACTGTGAGCAACTACGTCAAATGACGTCAACGAACAATTTGTATGCAAAAAACGGCATGCCACCAATTCGCACTCTGTAAAACACACACACGAAATGGCAATTGCCAATAAATTGGCTGGGCCAAAGCTGGCGCGCCATCGTGTCGAGCGTGTGGCTCAAATGGGACGCTCGTGACAGGTCTCGCTGACAGACGTTTGCCCAAAAGTTCCATGGTGGCGCCTCATTTCCACCGTCTTTTAGGCGTGGCTGAGCCGCATATGGGCGGACGGTGACCAAAAAATGGGCGGTGCCATTTCATTTTCGTAATGACATCTTTGCACGTTCACTGCAGTTCACTGTCCCATGGGGGGGAAACCATGGGGTGCTAACTGTCGCAAAGATTCCTGAATTATAGAAAAAAATCGCAAAGTCTGCAAGTGAAGCCGCCGCTTCCTTCGTCTCATTGATTTTCGCAAGGTTGAAAAAGCGCCGCAGGCGACGCCGAACGGTTGATTTTTTTCGCAAGTATTTTTAAAATCCGCTTGATATTTGCCGCAGGAAAGACTACAATTTGAGAACATGCCGCAAAAACCTTTGAATTTTGATTTAATCCACCAAGATGCACAACATATTGATTTTTTTCGCCAATTGCAAATCCTTTGATTTTTTTCGCAAAGAATGCCCTCCTGGACAAAAGAGTTAGCACCCCATGGGGGAAACTGGCGCTATTTTTTGATTTTTGAATTTTGGTCCCTAAAGTTTTAAATCCTTTCACTAATATCCAAGGTTTGATTTCAGGTCGCTAATGACAGATATTTATCTGATTAAAGTGCCCGTATTCACTGTACTAAATCTCAGATTTTGATTTCACGTCGCTATTTTTATTCTTTGAATTTTGAGCTCTAATTCATCCGAGGGGAGTTTTCAAGGGGAGTTCCCACCCTATGCACTGTCCCCACCGGCAGACTTGGCATGGATCCTTATGACACGCGCCAAAGAGGATGGAGCTTCTGGCATCGGTCCAACATGTGCAAAGTCGTTTCTACAATGTTGACTAAATTCTTATTTCTAAATTGAAGTCAGATTAGGCTTGGAGTTGTAACATGTCCAGTCAATTGTAGTCTTGATTGTTGTGAGAAGTCAAATTGTCTTGGTTTAGAATTGAGTCACAATTTCATTTGCTAATTTTTTTCACGTCATTCATTTCTGAACGCATATTTTCAATCTCAAACAAAGCACACATTATTGCAGTGACCAAGTGAGGCTGAGTTTCAGAATGCTAAACTACTTATTGACCGTAGTCTTGTCTCCAATTTAGTCACTTTTGCTGCAGATTGCAGATGAAGTCCAAAGCCACCGTAATGAAATTTAACACGCAAGCCTAGGCAATAATAGAAGCAAACGTAAAGTCGTGTGTCTAATTATGCTCATGCACGAATTATTGGTGGAAAACAGTCCCTCACTATCTGAGTTCAAGACTACCAGGCATGTGCACATGCATTGTGCTTGTTAAGCAACATCGTCACGCAAGTAATTGTCTATGTATATCTATATGTACATGTTCGCATTTACAGAGATATATTTTTTGATTACTTCGCAAAAGTATGAGGTGATTAAAATAATTTGATAATTATGGCAAAAAAAATTGATTTATTGTGGATTAACTAACTTAGTTTGACTCTCATAATTTTGAATAATAAACTGTCATAATTTTTGGTTAACCACAGTCGTTAACCTGATAGAATTCACCAATTGTGGCCTAAAGGAGCCACCGGTCAAAATTGAACCCGCGACCTCTCGGTCAAAGTGTCGCGATTCCGAGATAAGTCGTAAAAGTAAAAAAACGAAACGAAATACGCAAAGTTGCTTTGCATCCATGTGAATTTGACCCGTAAACCCTTCACTTGAATCGTTCACACCTAACCGAATGGCGAAGTAGTAAACTAGCGGTTCATGTCAAACCAATGTGTACGCGACCTCGCGAGCAGTCGCAACTTTTCAAAAAGTTGCGTGAACGTGAAACACTCGTTTGACGGTTAACGGTTTTTTCAAAACCATTGAGAAAATTTTGAACGGGTAAACGATGCGTTTTGAGTATTTGGCCGAACGGGTTATCCTCTTTCGACCGTTTTTGTTGAATATGAACCAGTGCCCTAGGTGGTGACTCAAAGCTCTCCAGTGTCTCACGTTGTGCACGTATATATACTTGCAAGAGTCATTGTGACTGCAACTCTCACAAGCACATATTTTACTTAAATTTTCAATTTTCCTATTTCGAGGATTGTCAATTTTCAAAGTTATCGTTATTTTCTTTCCACTAAGTATTAAACAATCCTTGAATACCGAGCAAAGATCTTCTCAAAAGGCAGAGTCGTTACATTGGTATCAAAGCCGATCTCGGTTTCTCCATTTTTATTTTAATTTTGAAGTGGTTTGAGGATATTTTAGTTGAAATATCTTCTTGTGGGTACAACTGATCTCGTGGTCACTCGTGTTCAATTTCCATCGACATGGCTTACGGCTGACGGATCGAGATCATCCTTTTGGACAACAATTCGCCTCGACCTTCCCGTCGTATCTACTATCACAATCAATTATGATCTCTTTAGGCATCCCAATTCCCATGTAACTTGAACACGTGATCAATAAAGAGACGAGCAGTCTCTTTTGCATCAAGTGATGGTTTAGTGGCCACAAAGTGCGCCATCTTAGTGAAACGATCCACGATAGTCAACACTCTATTATGTTCCCTTTCGGTGGTAGGCAATTTCATGACAAAGTTGAGACTAATGCTTTCCCACGGGGCACCCGCAAGTTCCAATGAAGGCAACTTCCAAGTCGTCAACAAATTGCTTGGCTTATTCCTTTGACAAGTTGCACAGTTGGTGATGTACTCGGTAACATCAACTTTGAGAGACGGCCACGTGTACTCTCGATGTAACGCTTGACTAGTTTTGGTAGTACCATAATGACCCGAGTAAGGAGAGTCATGCGCTTCCAATAGTAGCCCATTTCTTATTAGGCCTTCTGGGACCACAATGCACCCATTGTGCCACCAAGAACCGTTCTCAAATGTACAATTTGAGTGTTGTTTCCTTTGTCCATATTGTCCATCGTTACGATTACACCGTTCAAGCCAGTGCCCAGGCGATCTAGGAAAAAAGGATCTTTGAGATAGTCCTTGTGAAACAGTTTATGCGTGTCAAGTGATTCCAAAGTATGTACGCTATCCAAAAAGGGCTCACCCGCGTCACCACGCACGGTTGCAGCAAACGTCTAGGGTGGTACAGCAGAATCAAGGGTGGCCGCCCTTGAAACCTGACCCTTTTGTTCTTTATCGCTCGCAACAGTCTCAAGCAGCAAGCCACGCTGAGGAATTCAACTTAGACCAGGGCGATACACTCGGTTAAAGCGAAATCGTTGTAAGAACTCAGACCATCTCGTCTGCCGCCTTGACAACGTTGACTGAGTTTGAAAGAAGGCATTTGGGCAGTGATCTGTAACCACTGTCTAACCCTTCCACCCTTCCACCCTTCCAAATAGCATTGGCAAATTTTTAAAGCGTATATAAATGCCCAAAGCTCCTGCTCTATTGTTGATTAATTTTGTTCGGTAGGTGTTAGCTTTCGACTATCGAAATCGATAGGATTGCCTGCCTGCAGCAGGACAGCCCCTATTCCGACACCGGACGCATCGACAACGACCTCGTAAGTCAAGTTTGGATCGGCCAAAGTGAGAACGTACGCATGAGCGAGAGCATACAAAATGCGCTCAAATCGAATACAAGTGAAGAGGGAGACATACCTTGTTCCCCAGAGGCTTCCACTTAATGCTCCTTCACCTGCACTTGGATCATCTGGATCTGAATTGCATGGTGAAGCTAGACATGCAGCCATTCCAATCTCATCCCATGGTTGCTTGGCATGACGATACGCTTAAGTCAACTTCTCCAATAACGCTTGATGCAGTTCATCCTTAAGTCCTATTTTTACCGCATCTTTTGTAAATTTAGCCATGTATTCACAGGACATTTTATTAAGCATCCTAACTTTCTGCTTTCATTTGGTCAGTTAATGCGCATCAAAGGTCCCTGCTTAATTGCAACTCAGTTCCTCTTTCAAACCTTCCACAACTGTGAGATCTTGTAGCTTTTTTTTCGTGGTATATTTTTGCTTCTCCAAGCCCTGCTGGAACTCTCCAACAATCTACCGCGTCATGACTCACTTTAGCAATATGCTGGGCTATCTTAAGATATGTGACAGCTTATGAATACAACTTTAAGTATCATGAGTAGTAACCTAGCTTTCCATCCGACTGCAAAGAGCTGCCATACATTCCTTGTTGAGGAAGCAAAAGAATGAATGCCACATTGTAGGCCTCCTTGTACATTTGTGCACTTGCTGTTTGACCAAAGTTCCTTTGGAGTGCATGGCCTACCTTACGACGTAGACGAATATCTACGCATGCCAACTTTGTTTGGAAACTTGCAAGTACGACTAAGTCTTTGTAATGAATCAGTATATTGGATAGATAAATTTAAATTTAATTTTAATGTAATAATTAAATTAGTTCATCCTGCTGAACTTCAGTTGAGATTAAGTCTGCTGGTGTAGTGATTTGAGTTATTATATATTAGTTCGCATATATTTTAATGTTTTCAAATATATTTGGAGTAGTATTGTGTGGAGTCAAGTGTGAATAGGTACTCTAGTAACTTGGTTCATGTCCTTTGAACCTTCCAAGGCATTTTCGAAGTTAGAGGAAAGACCTAGAAGAACTCCATGTGGCAAAAGTCAGATGTGCCATTTTTAGGTCAAAAGGACATGTGTACATTATTCTAGAAAGAGGTGGCAAGTTTTGGGATGTGTTGGGTGCCAACACATCAACATACACCTTCCTAGAAATTACTTATGTAGCAAGTATATAAACAAGAGCTAGAACATAGAAAGACATTCCAGAATCACTCTTGTACTTGCCAAAATCCAGAAATATATTAACTTTCAAGAAGCCATCTCTCTTTCAAGAAGCTACCACTTGTGTTCAAAGATCCTTGTCTTGAATAGATAAAGTATTCTGTTTTACTAAGTACTTTATCTATCTGTTTCACTACAGTGGTATCGGAGCTAGGCACTTTGGTAGCACAAGAAGATGGCCGATCCTCAAGACCAACAGCAAGCTTTCGAAGGAAGCCCTTCCTCTCCAAGACACCCTCCTCCAGCGCCGATGGGAGAGCCCACTCAAGAAAATCTGCAACAACAAGAAGCACCACAAGGAGGAGCACACCCTCCTCCAGCGTCGATGGGAGAGCCTACTCAAGGAAATCTCCAACAACAAGAAGCACCACAAGGAGGAGCACCGTCAAATCCCGTGGCAGCCGCTATAGCAAAGTTGACCCCACCACAAGGAGTTCCCGCAAATGAGTGGGCAGCCTTCCTAATGACCGTCCACAACCAAGTGGGCTTGGCCACCTATGAAGCAACCGTGCAAGCGTCAAGAGAAGCTATGGCTGCCATGGTTGCCCCTATTGCGAGCAATGCTCAAAATCCAGCCCCGGCTCAAGCGCCTCCACAAGAGCCAACGAGAGCAAGGAAACTCATCAAGCCCGGCAAACCCGACACTTTCAACCCCGGGAAAGGTGCCAACCTGAATTTATGGCTCTACCAAGTGGAGACGTACCTCGCATTCCTTGAAGTACCCGAGGAGGACTACGTTCCCTTTGCCGTTACCTTACTTAGAGGAGCAGCAACATCATGGTGGCGTAACTATCAAGCGGCTATATATCAAGCTATGGCGCACCCCATGCTCGGCCAAGAGCCCCCACCATCATATGCAAGATGGGCAGATTTTCGTGAGGCCCTCAAGAAGCAATTCATGCCCATCAATGCGGAGAAGATTGCCCGAGGAAAGCTCCACCATCTCAAGCAAACGACGTCCGTTCAAGAGTATACATCCAGATTTCACGCCCTCACTCTTGAGATCCCCAACATGTCTCTCGAGGAGAAGATTGACCGCTACATCTTTGGCCTCAAACCCAAGGTGGCAAAGGAAGTGGAGTTACGCGACTTGACGGACTTCTCAAAGATCATTGAAGTGGCCCAAAAGGTGGATACCTTGGATTTCAAGCACTCCGTGCCTTCATCTTCACGGGTACCGACGACGCGGGTGTACGCAGCCCCTTCCACATCCGAATCTGGACCCACACCCATGGAAATCGGAGTTATTAAAAGGGACCCCGCGGCTGCCCGGAAGAGTGGAAGACCCTCCAATGACACTTATGATGCAAGAAACCAGCAAGGAGTGAAAGCAAGACTCTCCCCGGCTGAAAAAGAAGCTCTCATGACGGCTGGACTATGCTTTTATTGCAAGGAAAAGGGCCATCGTGCACTTTCATGCCCCAAAAAGTTGTCAAAAAACGGACAGCGCCGGTAGGCCAGGAGCCTACCACCCCAAGACCCACTTCACGAGAAGGCAACACGCCAAGTGAGGTGGAGACCCCCGTTGAAGACGACGTTCCAGCCCCAATGAGTTTGAGAGGTTACCTTGGAGGAGAGAAGGTCCACATCTTGGTGGATAGCGGAGCTCAAGGCAACTTCATTGCTGCAGATTTTGCCACCAAGCACGGTATTACTATGCGAACTCTTGACCACGACGAGGAGATTATGATGCCCGATGGATTCTCCTATACTACCCCTTCCAAGAAGACGTACCCCTTGGCACTCTCTATCAAGTCCTTCAAGGATAGAGTAGTGTTCTCCCCCATGCAATTGGGCAAGTACGACGTCATCCTAGGGACGCCTTGGTTGACCAAGCACAACCCCCAAGTTGATTGGAGGACCGGTACTATCAAGATCAAGAATGACATCACTTCAAGAATCTGTATTTTGCGCGCAATCCAGAATATCCAGACCCAAGACATCCAGAAGCCGGCACACGAGATACTATTGTCCGCCCTCCAACTCAAGAGACTTGTGAGGAAGGGACACGAGCTTCTTTTGGCCTTGATCACGCCAAAAGACATCAAGAAAGACATCGAGAGTCAAGAAGGCAGCCCCGTTCCCAAGGAGATACAAGAAGTCTTAGAGGACTACAAAGAAGTGTTCTCCCCGGAATTGCCCAAGGGCCTACCCCCCAAAAGATTCGTAGACCACAAGATAGAGTTGGAGCCCGGAAGCAAGCCCATCTCTCGGCCTACGTTCAAAATGTCATACACGGAGCTAGACGAAGTCAAGAAGCAAATCAAGGAGCTACTGGAGCATGGCTTCATTCGACCTAGCAAGTCGCCATTTGGAGCCCCGGTGCTATTTGTCAAGAAGAAAGATGGTACCTTGAGGATGTGTGTGGACTATCGCGCCCTCAACAAGATCACCATCAAGAATCGATACCCGCTGCCGCGCATGGATGAGCTCATGGACCGGCTGGTTGGAGCCAAGTACTTCACGAAGATTGACTTACGGAGCGGCTACCACCAGATTCGCATCGCA
Organism: Mesotaenium endlicherianum; assembly: GCA_009602735.1. NCBI lineage: Eukaryota > Viridiplantae > Streptophyta > Zygnematophyceae > Zygnematales > Mesotaeniaceae > Mesotaenium > Mesotaenium endlicherianum. The sequence continues at coordinate 12,402 of WELA01005617.1, read as the reverse complement.
GAACCGGACATAGAGAAGACGGCATTCAGGACAAGATATGGACATTTTGAGTTCATGGTCCTGCCATTTGGACTCACCAACGCGCCAGCAACTTTCATGACTATGATGAACACCATATTTCAGCCCATGTTGGACAGATTTGTGGTGGTATTCATCGATGACATCCTTATCTACAGCAAGACCCTTGAAGAGCATGCGAGACACTTGAAAGAAGTCCTTGAAGTATTGAAGCAAAACAAGCTGTTTGCGAAGGAGTCAAAATGCGAGTTTGCCAAACAAGAAGTGGAGTTCCTAGGTCTCCACGTGACTGCTGATGGCATCAAGATAGACCCCAAGAAGACCACGGTGGTGGAGGAATGGCCAACCCCCACGACCAAGAAAGAACTCCAGTCATTCTTGGGATTTGCCAATTGGTACAGAAAATTCATCCAAGGCTTCTCGCACATAGCAGCCCCCCTGACAGATCTACTCAAGAAGGACAGGCTATATACATGGACCGAGAAAGAGGAAGAGGCATTTCAAGAGTTAAAGCGAAGATTGACCACATCCCCGGTGCTCACACTCCCAAGTCCAAACCCAGATTGGCCCTTCCACGTCATCACCGATGCATCTTCCTATGCAATAGGAGCAATCCTGCTTCAAGACCAAGGCAAGGGACTGCAGCCCATCGCCTACGAGTCAAGGAAGCTAAATCCAGCCGAGCAAAATTATACAACCACGGAGCGAGAGGCATTGGCGATTGTACATGCCTTGAAGGTTTGGCGCTGCTACGTTGAAGGACGCAAAGTACTGGTCACCACGGACCACGAGGCGTTAAAGCACCTCCAAACGCAGCCGTATCTCTCAAGGAGACAAGCAAGATGGAGCGGATACTTGCAACAATACAACATCACGATTCAGTACCAGCCCGGCAAGACAAACCCGGCTGACCCCCTCTCAAGACTGCAATTAAATGCAGTGATGGTATCCCTGAAGACAGATCTGGAAGCTCGATTTTCAGTCGCCTATGAAAGAGACCCTTACTACAAGGACGGAGAAGCAGCCTTACCTTGGACCCATGCAAGAAGCAAGAAGGCAATTATTGGGTGAGGCAAGATACGGGCCAGAGATGTGTTCCTAATGACATAGACCTCCGGCTCTTGCTTCTACGAGAAGCACACGACAACCCTCTTGGAGGACACTTTGGAATCCTAAGGACCACGGGCGTTCTAGCTAGGACCTATTGTTGGCCAGGCATGTCTAAGCAAGTCAAGGAGTACTGCAGGAGCTGTGACACATGCCAAAGAATCAAGCCATCATCGCAAAAGGCGGGAGGACTCCTCCAACCACTACCAATCCCCGAAAGACAATGGACGGACATCTCAATGGACCTTATCGTGGACTTGCCCGTGACACCTCGAGGCCATAATGCAATACTCACGGTGGTGGACAGACTTACCAAGATGGCTCATTTTATTCCCACGACGACTAAGGCTACAGCACCACAACTTGCAAGACTCATCTTTGACAACATCTTCCGACTCCATGGACTACCATCAAGAATTGTGTCAGATAGAGATCCAAGATTCACAAGCCATTTCTGGAAAAATCTCTTCAAGAACTTGGGTACATCGCTGGATATGTCTACTGCCTACCACCCACAATCAGATGGGCAAACCGAGCGTATGAATCGTACCCTAAAGACCTCTCTAAAGGCCTACGTGTCTACCCTCGAGCAAGACTGGGACATGTACTTGACCCCCCTCGAGTTTGCCTACAACAACACTACGCAGGCCTCTACCCAAGAGTCCCCATTCTTCCTCAACTATGGCTTCCATCCGACCACGCCACTGAGCTTCACGGCTGGCCATGATGAAGTACCTGCAGCCACAGATTTTATGGAGACATTAGAAGCAGCCCTTACAGCAGCGAAGAAAGCTCTACAACACGCGCAAGATGCTCAAGCAAGAGTGGCGAACAGATCCAGAAGAGAAATTACGTACAGAGTGGGTGACAACGTGTTACTATCATCCAAGAACATTTCCCTGAACAACAGGCCTGCCGGCAGCAAGTTCTCTCCCAAGTATTTGGGACCCTTCAAGATTATCCAGCAAGTCAACCCCGTTGCTTTCAAGCTAGAACTTCCCCAGACTATGCACATCGACCCCGTATTCCACGCTTCCCTCTTCAAGCCATATGTGCAACCCGACAACAAGTTCCCAGGACGTGTGACAACCCCACCAGCCCCAACAATAGTGGATGATCATTTGGAGTACGAAGTGGAAGACATAGTGGCTATGAGAAATTTCAGGAGACAGCAGCAATACTTGATCAAGTGGAAAGGATATCCAGATTCGGAGAATAGTTGGGTGGCGGCGCACTACCTTGACAAAGTTCAGAGAAAGTTGAAGCGCTTCCATGCCGCCAACCCCCATCTTGGACCAGCCCCAAGTCTCTCTACTAGAAGCCCGAAGACTTCAGGGAGGCAGCCTGCCACCATCAAGAAGCAGCAGAAGACCCCTTGGAGGCAGCCTGCAAGAACAAGAAAGAGGAAAAATTGACATTAGACACTCTTCTCTTCTCGCAGTTTCTGGACAGAAAACTAAAACTGCTACTGGTAATAGGTCTCTGCATAATAAATTCTGAAAATTTACCTGGCTGTAGTCCATGAGTAGCCGGTCATTTAGAGTCCAAGTTTGCTCAATTTGGAGCACTGGTGAGAGAGATATGATGCTCTAAGTAGAAGGGGGTCAGGCTGCTGGCATTGTTAGGGCAGAATATGCCTTCTGACATTGTGCCCTCCCCTGAACTTGGAATGCTCTGAAACTCAAGACTCTGGTAGAACATCTTACAGCGCCCAGTTTGAGACTTAGTTTGCAGAATTTGGAGAAGTATAGAAGGACTTATGATTTTCAGAAGTTTCTGCACAGATTTGGAGGAGTGCCTACTCTCTCAGCTCTCAACGACACTCCAGAAATGAGAATGCTCTCAAATTTGGTGACCCGGTAGAGTTCTCCGACGCGGTCCGTCTGGCACTCGAATTTTCAGATTTGGAGCAGTTCTGTGGCCGCTATGAATTTTTGAGTTCGTGGCAGATTCTGGGCCAACTTGTACAATTTTCTTTATCATTAAGGAGTAGGCTAGCCAATAAGGTCACACCACCTACGACCTTGCCTAGTCTACCTTACATGTGTAGCACCTGACTTGGCGCCTTTGACTAGTCCTCTTCACATGTGTGGCATCTGACTTGAAACTGTTGACTAGTTTGCTCCACATGTGTAAGACCTGACTTGACGCGCCGAGACGTCGCTTTTTCTATCGGGGGGGTGATGTAGTGATTTGAGTTATTATATATTAGTTTGCATATATTTTAATGTTTTCAAATATATTTGGAGTAGTATTGTGTGGAGTCAAGTGTGAATAGGTACTCTAGTAACTTGGTTCATGTCCTTTGAACCTTCCAAGGCATTTTCGAAGTTAGAGGAAAGACCTAGAAGAACTCCATGTGGCAAAAGTCAAATGTGCCATTTTTAGGTCAAAAGGACATGTGTACATTATTCTAGAAAGAGGTGGCAAGTTTTGGGATGTGTTGGGTGCCAACACATCAACATACACCTTCCTAGAAATTACTTATGTAGCAAGTATATAAACAAAAGCTAGAACATAGAAAGACATTGGAGAATCACTCTTGTACTTGCCAAAATCCAGAAATATATTAACTTTCAAGAAGCCATCTCTCTTTCAAGAAGCTACCACTTGTGTTCAAAGATCCTTGTCTTGAATAGATAAAGTATTCTGTTTTACTAAGTACTTTATCTATCTGTTTCACTACAGCTGGACTTTTAATACGTAGTAAAATGACTTAGCCGGGAGCAGCAGGCTGAAGTCAATTAGGTCAGCCTGTTGACTTAGGTCAGCTTGCTGACACATTCTTTGACAGTTAGCTGACTGCCGTACTCGGTTGCAGCGAACTGCCTAGATATGAATTTGAGTGTGGTGTGCTAGATGAGTGGCCAGATGACACCCTTAAGGTGGATGGCGATTCGGAATGATGGGAGATGGCTGTGGATTTGGTTAGCCGAGGTCCTACCAACGTGGTTAACTCCCGGGTAGGTGGTGCCATCGCACTTGTCGTTGAACAGTAAACTCATTCCATGTACATATGCTAGGTATTGCTCTCGAGTTCGGCATTTAGAAACAAGGCCATCTCTCTTGTACAGCTTACTGAGAGATATCTGAATCTAAGGCGAGAAGCCACTGATACGGGCTGTCTTCTAATCTTGCTTATGTATGAGTTTTACTGATTGCATGATTGATGCTCGTTTACTCGCATTTGACTTGTGAGTATTGTCAAAATCAGTTAACAAAAAATACCATAAAGATTACTTGTTGATATATAGATTTTTGTAAATTTTTTGAAAAATTGTTAATTGCCTATTAGTAAGTCAATGCATTTCAGTCTTCAACACCGAAAAATTGCAAGATTGACCCAATGAAAGAAGTTACTACCAATTACTACTGTGCACTCAATCCATAAGGTGCTCGCACATGTCTGCATGTGTAATTTTGGAATTGACATGTTCTTGGAACAAAAAATCATTATATATCAACAGTGCCAAAACAATGGTCGCGCACGGGTAATTTTGTTCAGTCAGTGGCGGTTAGCATCATTAATATACCGATTTTTGATCTCTTTTATCTTGCGTTGGAGTTTGCGTCTGTAGGCCTCCACTTTGGAGAGCACACAAAACTTTGTATGCATGATGTGATTATACGTCTCCCATCCGGTCAGAAACTTTTCGCGAGTCAAAATCATGATGCGTCACATTAGCGGAAAGTACTGATTTGTTACTTGTACACAGATGGAAGCTCTTATGAATGGAATATTTATGTGTTGTTGAAAAGCAAAAAAATGCAATTCTTATACCCTCCTTGCATCATTGTGCACCTGCTGTCTCAACGAGGAATGCTTGCTCTAGGTTACAGGCTACAGTCTACATGAATTATGCACGCCTTCATTGTTTGGAAATCTCGCATGTACAAAAACCTCTCAAGTTTTCTATATCGGTCCAATGAACGGAGTTACTAGTGTGTGAGGGGCCTGCATGTCTAAGATCCAAATTCACTTGGTTTTAGGTTTACATTATTAACACAGCATTGCATAAACACGAGTCGCGTGGTCACGGGCATCCCCGTGAGCACATGCATTCCTCTTCAGGACGTTTGCGCATGCGATTCCGAGGTCGTACAAATAAAGTCCTGTACTTGGTCACTTACGGTTGACAAGTTAAATCATAGTAACGCAGCGTGGCATATGCAATGGGAGTACAAGCACACAACATATTGTAATGCACACTGAAATTTGATGCCCTGTTGAGATAATCATGACAGTTGGGCCTTTGTGAGTGAGCAGCTCTTATCGTCAATATTGGTGATCCATGTTGAATTTGGCCTCCTCTTCCTCAATTGTGTGCACAACTTTTTCACTGGCAGCATTCCTGTGGCCTCTTTGAACCAGCTAGAAATCCCGAAACTGTAAATGGCTGTCACAATATTTGATAGGTTCCCAAATGGCGTGGTGCAACGCATACTTAGGCTATCATTCAAAATCCACACAACTCGTACACAAGCACGCAAATTTGATCTGGCCAGGGTGTGCACACGATGGAAGCAACATGTGTTCTCAAGTTTCACAAACGCCAGATTGGTCTATTAGGAAGAGTTGTTGGCAGGTCCATCATTGAATCAGCTACAAGCAAGGCCTAATACTTCAAAAATTTGCTTAACCCTGTGGGACATGGACAGGGAGTTTAGGGATTTCCTAACTTCTTTGGCAAACGACTTCCCATTTATTACTAACATCCACCTAATTATGGAGGAGGGGAGTTTGGAAGTGTTGCGCTTAGCTTGCGCGTTCCTATCCTCTAAGAATAACCTGGAAGCAGTGAGTTTAGACCTCCAATGCACCTTTGAAGTTGTCATAGGGCACAACTTACACAGATGGAACAAAACTTGTACTAGATGAGGTAAGAATGTAGACCACAGCTCATACACGTCCCTCTAGAGGCTGACATGGAACTGCCGCCATATGGATATGGGAGGAAGGGGCAATTTGTGTCTTGAATTGCCAGTAAACAACTCCACTAGGAACCTCACAAACCTGGAGCAATTCCGCATTGTTTCATAAAATCTGAAGGTGCCGTTACCAGCATGGTTAACAAGCTTCGAAGCATTCAAATTCCTAAAGGTGTCAAACGGCCCAGTAAAGACAGACGTAGTGGCAGACTTGATAAGAAACACGACAACTCGTGAGGTTTGTACGCTACGTGGATTGAAGGTGTGTGTGTTACTCCTTCACATCACACATTTTATACATGATCACAAGAATTGCCACTCCATGAGATTCCCATGTTAAGGTACTGTAAATGAAGCCATTCAAGCATATGGCAGAAGACTAAAAGTTATACTTGCAGCCTAGTGAAGAATCCCTCTAACAGCAATAGCTAAACCATTGTCATTCGAGCTTACAAAAATACATAGGAAATATACAAAAGAGTGCATACCAACCCACCCAAACCCGCCTCTGTAGCGATACGAACAAAAAGGTAACTCAAGATACTACGATTGCGCGCCAATTGTACTTATACGATTCAAATTGCCACCTGCGATCGCAATCCGTTGCGATCGGCGCCCTATCGCACGCGCCGCAATCGGCCACGTGGCGGATCATTACACTCCTCCCACCTCCAAGTGTGCACGTCTTGGGCACTCATGCCACAGCGACGCGAGGGACATTGTTTTGGGATAGTGTCCTTTCTTTGTACAACCCAAAGATCTCCATACGGCCGTACCATCGACCAGTCTCGCATCCCCGTTAGCATGGTCTTTTGTGCTCGGCCGGATTTGAACCCTGGTCTCCTGGACACGGTTGCATACGTTCGCGCTCTGATACCACTGTAGCGGTACGAACGAAAGGTAACTCGAGGTACTACAATCGCGCGCCAATTGTACTTATACAATTCAAACCGACACCTCCGATCGCAGTCCGTCGCGATCGGCGCCCTATTGCACGCGTCGCAAACGGCCACGTGGTGGATTGTTACAGCCTCTACTCCGCACGAGAAATCTTACCTAAGACAAAAAACTCGTACTCTAGGACTCCGTCAAGAATATTGTCAGCTCCTCCCTGTAGTACCTGTATATCGTCAGCCATGCTGCTTTAGATCTTGACAGCCTTCTCCAACCTGTGAAGTAATGTGTCATAGTCCTCCCTTGCTTCTTCCAATCGGAAGTGTGTTTTCATAATTTTCTTAACATGTGGTGGAGTGATTAATTCATCAACTTTTACACGATCCATGTAAGCTTCAACAAGGCGTTTCATGCTAATAGTAAGAGACCGTAGGTCCTTCATTGTTTTCTCCATCACTTCTAGCATACTCTTATAGTCTTCACAACACTCTTTAATGCATGATTAAATCCATGAATGGAGACCTATTCTCTCTAACATGTGCGGGGATTCCTCAGCATATTTTTTGGCACAAATGAACGTAAGGCGGTAGGATACAAAGGCGTGTCAATGTTTTTGTGGCACTAAGTGAATAGGCCTCAGTAGAATACAGCTTACGGGAAGTATCAAAGTAGTTGGAGGCGCAAACAAGAAGATATGTAACAGTTGCAAAAACATGCGAAGGGTGAGGGAAGATTGAGGGTAGGTGAGAAATAGGTTAAAACTTTCATCCATCCTATTTTAGACGACAAATTTTGAGGCTCCACGAGGTACCTCCTCGTTGACGTGTGCACTAGCGCGAGTGGTTCATCCTTGCACAAGACTCACGTAGATGTTTTAATTGACGAAAAATGTCTTCAAAAATTAAACCGACACTATTCAAAAAAATCGATAAAAGTGCTAATAAATTAAACCGCCGGACAGACGTAAATAATATTTTCATTCGTACGATACGACAATAAAGGGCTATAAGGACGAGATTTACAATTAGGGTCGTATTTACAAGAACTCACTAGCGAGGACACAAACCCAAAGCTCGGCCATAACCTAGTTCATCACCCACTTTTACTTACCATTTGCGTAGTGAAATAAATCGACTTACCGAATAGGCGATTAACAATTAATAAAGATCTTTATATCAGCAAGTAATCTTTATGGTATCTTTTGTTAACTGGTAAAACGGCAAAGGACAACACACTAGCAGGGAATAATACTCGTAAGTCAAATGCGAGTAACTAGCATAAAAAATGCAATCAGTAAATTCATACATAAGCAAGGTTAGAAGACAGTGCGTATCAATGACTTCTCGCCTTGGATTCAGTTCTCTCTCAGTAAGCTGTACAAGAGAGTTGGCCTCGTTTCCGAATGCCGAACTCGAGAGCAATGCCTAGCATATGTACATGGAATGAGTTTACTGTTCAACGGTCAGTGCGATGGCACCGCCTACCCGGGAGTTAACCACGTTGGTAGGACCTCGGTTAACCAAATCCACCGCCATCTCCCATCATCCCAAATCGCCATCCATCATAGGGATGTCATCTGGCCATTCATCTAGCATACCACACTTAGATGCATATCGAGGCAGTTCGCTGCTACCGAGTACGGAAGTCAGCTGGCTGTCAAAGAATGTGTCAGCAAGCTGACTTAAGCTGACATCAGCCTGCTGCTTCCGGCTGAGTTATTAAACTGATATTAAATATAAAGTCCAGCAGACTGATCATTAACTAGAGTTCAACAGGTTGAACTTATTTAACTATAAAATTTAAATGAATATTATGTCAACCAATATACTGATTCATTACAATCCCTCCAACTTATCATGTTGTCGCCTCGACAACACTAACACTAATAACAGCGTGCTGTCCTTTCCGTCCCCAGCCTACTGCCATCAGGAGGGAGATGTCCCTGAGGCCCTATACTCAGGGGAGCCAGACCTCCTCCTGTCTTGGGGTCTCCTGAAGCCTGGGGGATCTGCGTACGGGCCCCGCGGAGAACGCAGTAACTGGGCTGTTTCCTCCTGCACAGTCTGAAACTGAAGGGAGGCAGCCTTCTCCTGGGCAGCCCTCAAACTGACAGGTACGTATACCGGCATCCCAGAAGGATGTTGCATGACATGAGCCAAGGGTACATGCTCCCTCTGCAAGGGAGATGCTGACAGGCCTCTGGCTATCTCTCGAGCAGCCATCCTGTCTGCCCTGTCTGACTGGGTCTCCGTGCCTGCAGATAGGCTCTGTCCTCTGGCAATTCCCAACCAAGTGATATCCTCCTCTTCAGCGAGTTGCTGCAGGGCCAACCTCGTCTTCTCCCTTACAAGGGATGTGGCAGGTGTCAGGATCACGACGGGGCTAGTGTCCTCCTCCTCGCCTTCCTCCTTGTCTTCCTCTGACTCCTCCTCCTCTCCGTCCCCGGGTTCCTCTGAGACTTCTGGGGTCTCTTCTGTCAGCTGCTCCAGCTCTTCCCGAGAAAAAGAATATCCTACTGACCTCCTCCTTTTGGGTGCTGGTGGGGGCTGCTGAGTCCGGACCGCATAGAGGTCCTTTTCCCCCTGCTTGCTTGCCCATTTGGCATAAGCGTGCTTCCCTTTTGAGAATGACTCTCGGGCCCTGCTTCTGTCCCCCTGCATCTCTTGGCTCATGCAGTCTCTGACTCCATCCAATCTTGGGTCCCAAGCCGCAATGTGAGGGGGCAATACTATGTTCCCCTTTAGGTCTGTCAGGAAATCCTCATCCGTCGCCCTGTCATTCTGCTGGTCCCTCATGTTGATAGTCATTCACCACCAATCAGTGGGCTTTTGGAAGAAGGCAGGGTCTGTTCTTTTAAGAGAACAAGGGTACCAGTGCCCTNAAGAGTACAAGGGTACCAGTGCCCTGCAAAGTCTAGCTGACTGGTTTCCCTGGCCAAGAATTCCCAGCTCCTTCTCTCCACCTCATTATACATGGCCTTGAACCTGTTATGGGGTGTTGAGTCCTTAAAGCTGTCCGCGTCCATGGGGATCATCTTGATGACCCTATCTTCCCCCCAGATATTGCCATTGCCATTGCCAGATATTGCCATTGCCTTGGCCTCTCTGACCGTATATCCTACCATCCTGGCATAATCGTGGTAGAGAAGGAGCCCCGTGCTGAACTCTATGTACTTGTCAAAGTTTTCGGATGTCTCCCCTTCCCTCTGGAGGATTTCCTTCTGCGACTCACTGCGACTTCTCTGGGCATACTTGAAGGCCTCCTCCAGTAGATCAAAGCCCTTGCCCAGCACTGTGTAGCGGTAGCTGCTGATTCTCCTCTGTTCTTCTTCTTCAGCCTGCTGCTTTCGCTTCTCCTCAGCTTGCCTCTCCTCCTCTGCTTTCTTGGCCTCCTCTGCAGCTTTTTTGTCCAGTTCTTCCTGCCTCTGTCTGGCCTGTTCCTCCTCCTCCTTCTTCTTCTGTGCCACCCGCTGTTGTTGGAGTCGTTGTGATTCCCGAGCGGAGATGGAGGATGATTCGATGTCTCCACGGAATTGCAAGTATTCTGCATGTGCCTCTTCCGCCCTTCTCTTCCTCTTGAGTTCCGACTTTTGAGTCATCCTGCTCAATCATAAACACAATGCAGTTAGTGAAGTCATGATATTTTGCCGCTACTGAGTGCCCTTGATGAAGAGGAACGCGATCGGGAGAGTTCCTAGTGTGGAATACCTGGTGTGAGTGAATATAAGGGAAAATTGAGTTAGAGAGCAAGTGAGTGTGAGCGCAGGTTGAGTGTGTAATATGGTGATCAGAGAATACCACTCCCTCCAACTTAATTTTAAAGGTGGGCTGCCTGTCACAACTGTCACTAACTGTCACATCCCCCTCCAACTTATATAGAGACAGGACCTCCTGTCACCTTCCCATGTCTACTGAAGGGACAGTTAGGGCGGTGCCCCAGCCGCCCGAAGGTGGAACCGTTTCAACGCCCCTTTGGCATTGGTCAGCTTGTCTTTAATTCCCCAAGTGTCCCCAGAGGCCTCGTAACCCTTCCATCGGATGAGGTACTTCATGACATATTTAGACGATCGACGGACCGAGCGAGCGTCTAAAATCTCATCGACCTCATATTCCTCAGGGTCCCGTCCCGGACAGCGGGGACCGGTCCCGGTTGGACAGGTAACCGACCTGTAAACAGTGTATCACCTTTGATGTATGGTTCCAGGAAGGAGACATCAAAGACCGGGTGACCCTTGTAGTCCGCTGACATGTACAGTTTGTAAGCATTCTGACCGACACGACGCACTACCGAATATGGACCGACCCAGACAGGGCCAAGCTTTTTCTTGACCACACCAGGGAGGTACAGGCGATGAGAATATTGTTTGACGAAATCGCCCTTAGAAAATGTCAGCTCCCGACGGTGTTGATTAGTGTATTTTTGTTGGTTTTCTTGGGCTTTGTGCAGGTTTTGTTGGACTTCTGGCAGGGTGTCAGCAAACTCCTGAGTTAACTGGAGGGAGACCGGGTTTTCAATCCCTTCCGGGTCAGTTAAAGACTCCCCCAGTACATCTGAAGGAGACTTAGGGACTCTACCCAGGCTGAGTTCAAAAGGAGTCTTGCTCGTTGACGCGTGCACCGCACTGTTGACCGCAGACTGAATTTGAGGCAACAGGTCATCCCAATTATCTTGTTTTTGGTTAATATATGCTCTTAGCACCTCCTGCAGAACTTGGTTAGCTCGTTCAGTCTGCCCATCAGTCTGAGGGTGGTTTGCTGTGCTGAGCAGCTATTTGACTCCCATTAACCCCATTAAAGCTCTCTAGAACTTAGAGGTAAATTTTGAGTCTCTGTCTGAGATGATATTAGAAGGGAGCCCATGTTGGCATACTACATGGTTGTAGAACTGTCTCGCTGTTTCGAGTGCAGTCACTTTGACAGTTGTGGGGATAAAAATGACCATTTTTGTCAGTTTATCCACGACTACCAGTATTGAATCATGCCCATTGGCAGTTCTTGGTAGTGAGACCACCCAGTCCATGGATATAGTTTCCCAGCGCCCAGCTGGGATGGGCAGTGGTTGCAAGAGACCTCCGGGTGGTGTGTGCCGAGACTTATTTCTCTGACACTGGTCACAGGACTTGACATATTTCAAGACCTCCCGAGGTAACCCCTCCCAATGATAATGTTTTGCCAGTTTGCCAACAGTTTTGGCCTGCCCCAAATGTCCACCCAGGATACTGTCATGAGCTTGACGCAGTAAGAGAGACCTTATTTCCAAGTCATTAGGAATGACCAACTTCAGCCTGCCTGAAGTGGTTTCAGTCCCCCGGACCCCTCCCTTAATGTAATGAATCAGTATATTAGTAGATATAATATTCATTTAAATATAATAGTTCATTTAGTTTGGCCTGCTGAACTTTAGTTAGTAGTCAGTCTGCTGAACTTTAGTTAATAATCAGTCTGCTGGACTTTA
>WELA01005616.1:65081-80304 GCA_009602735.1 Mesotaenium endlicherianum | reverse complement strand
CTGCACCGCATGCCGGCGGTCTCCTTTGCAGAGCTCGGCGTCTCTATGGAGGCAATGAGGCAGGCCGCTCAGCTGATGCTCCAGTCGCGCAGAGCCACGCTGCGCACCACCGCCAGGACGCCGACGGCCGATGCCGCCACCGCGGTGCGATCTGCGCCCGCGCGCCCTGCGCATGAGCGCAGGATGATCAGCACTCCTAACGCCGCGTTTTTTGATAATTCGCAGGGATCGTGCTCATAAACACCCAAGCCCCGCAGCGCATCATGTTCGACACAGGATCGCAGCCGGTTCTCATCAGCCTCCGCTACTTTCGTCAGCTGGGACTCTCTTCCGCTGACTTGGAGGACTCACCAACGCGCATTAACACCGCCGCCGGCACGTCCGAGACCGTCGCCGGCCGCACGAGGTTGGCGCTACTGTTCACTCTGCGCCCAGGCACGGCAGACGAGACAACCATCCATCGGCACGCACTCGTCACTCCATCCGAGTCCTTTGATGTGCTCCTAGGGCAGGACGTGCTCTTTCCCATTGGCGCCGCGGTCGACAACTGGGCAGAACGCGTCTTCTATCGTCCCGACTGGAGGACAGGGGGGACGCGCACCGCATCCTTGCCCCTTGACATTGTCGCTCGCCGCCCAGCAGTGTCCGCTCTTTATGGCTTCATGGGGCTGGACGATGGCCGGCCAGTGGTCAAGACCGCTAAGGACAGGCCCGAGGACAAGGAGATCTCTGTGGGGGTGGACCTGCTCGAGCCACAGGACGAGGAGCGGGACCTACCTAGTGCCGAGCTCCACCTCACGCCGCAGCAGCAGGCGGATGTTCTGGCAGCCCAGGCCAGGGAGCAGATCCGCATCTGCACTGCCCACAGCGCGATGATGCGGCAGATGGCGGACGATGCCACTGAGGCCCTTGCCACGGCCAGCACAGCCATCGCTGCCGCCGCACTTGCTCGCGGTGCGGTCGCATCGCCTACGACTCATCAGGGGGTCTCGGCCTCTCGCGGCGAGCCGTTCGCGAGGACCAACGTCTGCGTTTGCCACGACGTGCCTGTTGGCGTGGCCATTCAGTACAGTATGGACTCTTAGCCGCCCCCTCACAACGCCTCGCATTAGACCGGCAAGACCTGGCCTTGCCCCACGGCATCCGAAGACGAGGCCATGCGGCAGGCCGCTTATCCTGGCAAATTTGACGACCAGTCCCTCAAAAGTGAGGAGGAGACGCAGTGGGAACGACTGCCAGAGACTTCCGTTGAGGTCCTCAGCGCGGCGCCACCCGAGGAGCCCCCGCCAGCTGCGCCTGCGGCACGCAGGCAGCGCACACCTACTAGTCCGCCCGGCTTCAGCGCACCCAGCCAGCCCATGACTCACGACTGGCCCAGCAGGGCTCGCACCGACGCCGCTGGACCCAGCCGACCAGTGTCACACGACTGCTTGACGAGCCACGAGTGTCGCCGCATCGCACATTTGTTTCCGACAAGCCGGGCTGCCGCGGCCTCCTCTAGCGCTGGCACACACTCCATACAGCAGCCAGCGCCCAGGCTCAGCGTCCGCGAGCCACACCGCACGACCCCGTCTATCTGCGCCCATCTGACCTACGCACATCGCACTTGGCCGACCATCGGACCTGCTCGAGAGACCACTCCTCTCCGCGAGATGAGCCGCTCCCGATCGCTCACACCCCTTTGCGAGACGCGAGAGGTGACTCCTCTCCGCGAGACGCGAGCCCGTTCCGTCACGCCACCCTACGACGACAGGGACCGCACACCTCCTTACGACGACACGCGGGCCCGCGGGAACACGCCGCCATCCGACAACACTCGAGACCGACGCCGCACTCCGCCCTTCCGGCCCTTCTCGGCTGGCGACGACGCTCAGTCTTCTTCCGAGGCGCATTTTGTCATGCTGGCCCCTACAGCTCCGCGCGCCAGCATCCCTCGCAGCCACATCGCTGGCGACGGTCCCTCCGGGTCACCTCCTCCCAAGGTGGCCCGCACCGACAGCAGGCCGCCCAGTCGACACCCATTTACGGCCGCCGCACGCACACGGCTCATGTCTAGTCTCCGGCAGCCCCGAGACGCGCCCGTCCCACGAGGGCAGCCCTGGCCGCGAGTCCAGCTGGCCCCTCGCCGGCTAGTTTGGTCCCCGCAGGAGGTCGAAAGCTCCGAGCGCTCCGTCTGCACAGTCCCCTCTGCAAACATGCGCGCACGCCAGCGGGCCTATTTCGACCCGCACCCCTACTTAACTCAGCGTTCCGTGGTCGACCAGCTGGCCCACGCGGCCTCGCACCAGACTGACCACGCCCAGCGCGACATATGGCAGCAGCTGTGCGTGGCCTCGGCCCGACGGCAGGCCTGCGCTGTCTCTCCAACAACCCTGCAGGATGCGCGCCTGTGGTGGCGCACCTACCAGGACCACGCACGGGAGGAGCGTCCGCAGCCGCTCACTGACCGCATCCCCAGCCTTACGCGTGACTACGCAGACCGTGCTGTGGCCGCCCTCCGCATGGCGCCACATCAGCACAGCGCCGAGCGTACCTTCCTGCCGCCCGCTCAGCGCGGCACCCCCGCAGTGGGGTGTCGCCCACTTCCGACTCCTATCTGCGCAGACGTTCTAGACGAGCAGCCCGGCGGCATCGTCCTTGTCGAGCTCTTCGCCGGCATCGCCACCGGGTTACTCGCGACCTTACAAGCCGGCATCCCGGTGCGCCGCTACGTCTACGTTGATCTCGATCCTGAGGTCCAGCAGGTGGCCCGTCGGCAAAAGGCGTTGGGTCACGAGCGGTTCCCTGACCTCCTTCCCGCGCACGCATTTTGCCGCGCTCAGACAGACTGGCCCATGGACATCCGCGACATCACCGTTGAGCATGTCACCCAACTTGGGCCCATTGACCTCGTCATCGCCGGTTGGGAATGCCAGGGCTTCTCCAGAGCCGGGCGTGGCAGGGCGCTCAGCGATCCCCGCACGGCCCTCTTCTGGCACTTGCTCCGCGTCCTCAACATTGTTGAGGATCGCCAGCCGCCAGACACACTCGCGTGGGTCCTGAAGAACGTGGCCGCGCGCCACAATCGTCGACCCGATGTTAGCGCCGACTTCGCTCTTTGCAGCAGCTACGTCGGCCGCGAGGCCGTCCTCGACGCTACCCAAATTGGTTCCTTCGCGCACCGCGTCCGCGCCTACTTCACAAACTTGGCGATGCCCGGTACTCTCGAGGCGTTGGCCGCCTCTCATCCACGTCACCCACGCACCGTCGACTCCATCCTTGATGCCCCTCGTCTGGCCCTGCGGGTGTCTGCACTACCACATCCCTCCATGGTGCAGTGTGAGGTCCTGCATGACGTCACTCGCGCGCTGCCGACTTTTGTCAGCCGCTACGACAGCGACGCCTTCGTCGGAGATCAGCGCGGGATGGTCATCGACTTGGAGACTGGCATGTTTGACAGGCCACGCCCTGCGGAGATGGAGCGTGCCATGGGCTTCCCGCCGCATCTCACACAGGTGGACAGTCTCACTGAGGTGAATCGCATTTGCCTCTTGGGGCAGGCGATTGACGCAAACGTCCTCACGTGGATTCTGCTGCAGACGCAAGCCTTGGCGCCTCTCTACGCCGCAGCCCGGCATCCTGAGCTGCCTCGGCCGGCCAATGATATGGACGATGACTCCACCGACAATGACCACCCGGCCCCGCCTGGCCCGACATGGCATCCTCAGCGCGCAGGGCCTGCATCGCCGGAGCGCGCGCGTGCGCACCCTCCCCACCACCGCGCAGGTAGGACTCTGGTTCGCTGGGGGGGGGCCGGCGCAGAGAGGAGTCCTCGCAGCGACCCAGGGACTCCCGGTCACCTATTCTTTTTCCTCGCTCGCAGGCAGACGGTGCCAACAGGCAGCTGGCCGCAGCTGCCACTGTGCAGGTACCCGCGGCAGGCCGAGCGCCAACCGCTGCAGGGCAGGTGAAACTTGCAGCCCCACAGTCTACCCCAGCGGCAAGACAAGAGACTCCAGCTGCTGGCCAGGCAACGCCACCAGCTCCACCGACATGGAAGCTGGGGGGGACACTCACCAAGGCACAGGCTGCACAGTTGACAAAACTGCTGGACGGGAGGCGCAGCACCAGCTTTGCCAGCGGCATGCACGATCTCGGGCGCTATAGGGGGGACCCCATGCGGATTACTCTCACGTCGCAGGAGCCCATTTTCCTGAAGCGTTATCGCTACAGCCACTTCGAGGATGGCTTGATCAGCGCGCAGACAGGCAAGCTGGAGGACAGCCGGCTCATTTGGGAGTCCTCCTCTCGCTATGCCGCACCCACGGTCATGCCAGCCAAGAAGGATGCCTCGAGCAACTGGTCCGAGAAGAGGATGTGCGGTGACTATCATAGGCTGAACGAGGTCACCGAGCAGGACAGATATCCGATGCCGATGCTGACGAGATCTTTGACGACATTGGCACGTGCACTTGGTTCTCAGTGCTGGATCTGCGTCAGGGCTTCAACCAGATTCCCATCGCCCAGGAGTACCAGCATAAGACGGCGTTCTGGGGAGCACAGCGGCTCTACGAGTGGGTGGTGATGCCTTTTGGGTTGAAGAACGCGCCAGCTACCTTTCAGAGGGTGATGGACAAGGAGTTGGCCGGGCTGTCCTTTGCCCGATGCTACATCAATGACGTGCTCGTCTTCAGTCAGACGTTTGAGGAGCACGTGGCGCACATCACTGCTGTCCTGGACCGCTTGGAGGCCGCGGGGCTCAAGTGCCATCCAGGCAAGTGCACTTTTGGAACCCGCGAGGTGGAGTACCTTGGCCACTTGCTCTCCTCCAGCGGCTTGGCGCCCCAGCTGGCAAAGATCTCGGCCATCACAGGCATCCCACCTCCTAAAGATCTCTCGCAGCTGCGGGCCTTCCTCGGCATCGCCAACTACTATCGCCGCTTCGTGCCAGGGTTCAGCGAGCTAGCCAAGCCGCTCAGCGACTTGCTCCGCAAGGGCGTTGCCTACGTGTGGGGACCAGAGCAGCAGGCGGCATTCGATAAGCTCAAGGAGCTGCTGGTGAGCACTCCTGTGCTTCGGCGTCCTGACTACGCGAAGCCCTTCATCCTCCACACCGATTGGTCGCAGGCAGGGCTGGGCGCGGTGCTGGTGCAGGAGCATGACGGCTTCGAGCATGTGGTGGCCTACGCCAGCCGCAGCAACAATCGCGCAGAAGGCAACTACGGCTCCTACTAGGGGGAGTGCCTGGCAGCGGTCTGGGCGATCGTGCACTTCAGACACTATCTCTACGGCACGCACTTCCGCCTGGTCACCGATCATCAGCCACTTAAGTGGCTCATGACGTCGGAGCGCTTGACCAGCAAGTACGCACGGTGGGCGCTTATCTTGCAGGAGTACACCTTCGACGTGCACCACCGCCCAGGCTCGACCAACCTGGATGCTGACGGTCTCAGCCGTAACCCGCTGCCCTCCTCGAGGGATCTCACTGTGGCCCGCCACGATGAGGATGAGCCGGTGGCCTGGCACGCGGCGGCCTTCCTAGCCTTCACCGTGGACGGCGATGTGCGGCCCGCAGGGCTCACTAGCCTGGACATGGTCACCGTCACCACTCGGCAATTGGCCCTGGCAGCGGCAGAGGATCAGGACAGCTGGCAGCGCGGTCCCGAGGACGTGTGGGACGACGCCCCGGTGCTGCAGTACGTCACGGCCAAGGAGTTGGCACCCGATGTCAGCGCACGCGAGCGCGACCGCATCCTCAGGCGCAGCCGCAACTTCATTTTCATGGAGGGGCGCGTGATGGCAGACGGCTCCGTCCTGGTGGTCTCTGAGCCAGCCATACGCAGTCAGTTGGTGCGCCGAGTGCACGAGTCCCTCGGGCACTTCGGTGTCAAGCGCACTCTCAGTCTTCTTCAGGCCGAGTAGTGGTTGCACGGCATGACTAAGGTCGTCACCGCTGTCGTCAGCAGCTGCACTCTCTGCGACCGTGTGCGCTCAAGCTTCACAGCGCGCACAGTTGCCCTCAGCCCCCTTCCTATTCAGGGGTTGTTCTACAGGTGGTCGCTTGACTTGGCTGGGGAGCTGCCCAAGTCTCGCCAGGGCAACCTCTACGTCTTGGTGATGATTGAGCACATGTCCAAGTGGATCGAGCTCGTGCCCTTGCCCAGCAAGGCCAGTGAGGGGATTGCTCAGGCCTTCCTCAATCAGGTCCTTAGCCGTTTTGGCGGCTGCGCTGAGGTGCTGACCGACCAGGGCAAGGAGTTCCAGGGCAGCTTTTCATAAGCTGCTGGAGCGCTCTATGATCGACCACCACACCACCTCCCGCGATCATCCTCAGGCAGACGGCCTCGCCGAGCGCATGGTGCAGACCGTCAAGCTAGGATTGCGGAAGTACTGCCTTGCCCACGACCGTACCCATTGGGACGACGCCCTCCCTTGGCTGGCGATGGGGTACAGGTTCAGTAAGCAGGCCTCCCTGGCCTCGCACTCTCCCTACTTCCTTCTCTACGGCCGACAGCCCATACTGCCAGCAGCAGCCAGGATTGTGGCCCAGAACGTCTTGGACTTGGACAGTCCCGAGACATGGAGTGCTCTTATCGGGCAGCGTGCTCAGCTCTTTTGGCGCCTGATGCCCATGGCCATGGATAACCTCAGCATCGCACAGCATCGCGACACACTGAGGTACGCCATGACTTGTGGAGGAGCCTATCATCCGCGGGAGTTGCAGTTTTCCGCGGGTGACTTCGTGTACATGCGACGCCAGACGAAAAAACACCCTCGACACCAGCAGCTCGCCGGTCATCTTGCGCGTCAAGCGTACCTTGGCGTCAGGAGTCCTGGAGCTGGAAGGTGCAGATGGCCGTCTTCACAAAGACCACACGAAGAACTGTGGGCCGTGCCACCTTCCTAACCTTAACTTGCAGGTCCGTCCCCGCGACGCGCGGCCGCCCCAGGACTCGGCGTGCCAGATCTGTCATAGCACTGGCCAAGAGGCCAAGATGCTGCTCTGCGACAGTTGCAACCTCGGCTTCCACACCAGCTGCCTAGACCCTCCGCTGGCCCGCGTGCCCGCAGGCGACTGGTTTTGCAGTGGCTGCTCTGAGTTGGCCTTAGACAGCAATCCAGCCCATCAGCTTGACGCTGAGAGCTGGGGGGGGAATTAAACATTTGACGCTTGACTCCCTTTTTGCTAATAAAGCCATTTCTATTATAGACTTCATTGCAGCAAAGCCTGCTTGTCTATTGTGTGTTGCTTATGCCAACAACGCGCACCCGATCTCTTAACGCACAACACTCTTGAAGAGAATGGACAAATAGGCGTGCACTTGGTACTCTCATGGTTGACAGCCCCGCCTCAGCGTAAACGACGCGCGTGAGAGGAGTGTGCGGATGTCGCCCATAGTTAAGGAAAAATGGAGTTTCCTTAACACTTTCCTGATAAGCATTATTAACTGCGAACTCTGCGACCCAAAGGAGGGTATCCCAGTCGTCTTGGCGAGGATTCACATAATGCCTAAGGAACTGTTGGAGAACGCGGTTCATTCGTTCTGTCTGACCATCGGTCTGAGGATGGAAGCTAGTTGACATCTTAAATTTCGTAAAAAATGCGAACAAACTTCCTGCCAGAAGTGGCTCGTAAATCTACTGTCACGATCACTTATGATTTCTTTTGGCATGCCATGCAACTGGAATACGTGATCTACGAAGAGACGTGCGGTCTCGACGACATCAAGTGCTGGGGTAGTGGCCACAAAGTGTACCATCTTAGTGAAATAATCCACGATCGTTAGCACCCCATTGTGTCCTCGATCGGTGGTAGGCAATTCAACGACAAAGTCGAGGCTTATGCTTTCCCAAGGAGCACATGCAAGTTCCAATGGTTGCAACTTCCCAGCGGGCAACGTATTGCTCGGCTTATTCCTCTGACATGTTGCGCAGTTGATGATGTACTCGGCAACATCAACCTTAAGGGACGGCCAAATGTACCCTCGGCGCAAAGAGTGTGTGGTTTTGGTAATTCCATGATGACCTGAGTAAGGAGAGTCATGCGCTTCTCGTAGTAGCACATGTCTTACTCGGCCTTCTGGGACAGCAATGCGCCCATTGTGCCACCAAAAACCGTCCTCAAACAAATAGTTTGAGTGTTCTTTCCTTTTATCCATAATGTCCATCGTTACGGCTCCACCGTTCAAGCCAGTACCCTGGAGATCTAGGAAAAACGGATCTTTGAGATAGCCCTCGTGAAATAGTTGATGCAGGTCAAGTATTTCCGAGTTATGCATGCTATCCAAATCGGGTGTGCTCGCGTCACCAGGCTGGTTGCGGTCAGACGTCCGGGGGGGTACAGCAGAATCAAGGGTGGCCGCCCTCGAAACCTGACCATTTTGTTCTCGCAAGCTCGCAACAGTCCCCAACATCAAGTGGTGGTGAGGAATTCGACTTAGAGGATCAGCAACATTGTTGCGGCCTGGGCGATACGCCCACTCAAAGTGGAATCGTTGCAAGAACTCAGACCATCTCGTCTGTCTCCTCGATAGCGTTGGCTGAATTTGAAAGAAAGTATTTGGGCAGTGGTCCGTAACCACTGTCAAACCTTTGCAGCCTTCCAAATAACATCGCCAAGTTTTCAAAGCGTATATGACTGCCCAGAGCTCCTGCTCTGTCGTTGAGTAATTTTGTTCGGCAGGTGTGAGCTTTCAACTCTTAAAACTGATAGGCTGGCCTGCCTGCAGCAGTACAGCCCCTATTCCAACACCAGACGCATCGGCGACGACCTCGTAAGGCAAGTCGGGATCGGCTAATGAAAGAAGTGGCGCATTCGTGAGTGCATACTTAATGCGCTCAAACGCATGTTGCGTATTCTCATCCCAAATGAACGTCTTGTCTTTCCTTGTCAGAGCAGTGAGTGGCGCGGCCATCACTGAATAACCTTGCATAAACTTACGAAAGTAGTTAGCAAACCCGAGGAATGAACGTACAGTATGTATATCGGTTGGGACAGGCCAGTCAGCGACACACGCTATCTTGGCTGGGTCAGGGCGCACCCCTTTCAAACCCACTATATGTCCCAGGTACAACAGTTCATCCTTTAGGAAGGAACATTTCTAGAGCTTAGCGTACAGCTGCTGCTCACGAAGGATTTGCAACACCAACTCGAGGTGCGTGTAATGCTCGTCCCTGTCCTTTGAGTAGACGAGGATATCGTCGAGGTAAACCTGGACAAATTTCCCCAAGTAAGGTCTAAACAAATCGTTCATGGTACTTTGGAATGTCGCTGGTGCATTGGTAAGTCCAAAACTTAGGACTTTGTATTGGAAATGCCCAATAGGCGTTCAAAATGCTGTTTTGGGGACATTCTCTGGTGTGATTCGAATCTGATGATAGCCTTGGGCTTAATCAAGCGAGGAGAACACGCATGCCCCCTGCAGCAAATCAAACAAATCATCAATGCGAGGCAACAAATAGCGGTTCTTGACCGTTATGTTGTTCAGCGCACGATAATCAATGCACATTCTAAGCATCCCATCTTTCTTTTGGACAAAGAGGATGGGGGCCCCGAATGGAGAAGAGCTCGGCTCAATCCAGCCTTTCTCCAGCAAGTCGCTAATTTGATCTTTCATCTTGTTCATTTCCAACGGGCTTAGGCGATAAATCGGTCGCCAAGTCGGTTGAGAATCGGGAACAAGAGGGATGGTATGTCCAATACCCGTATCAGGCGGAAGCCCGGCTGGTATTTCAGTTGGAAACACTGACTTATACTTTTGCAAAAGAGCAAAAAGGTCGGCTGTGAGTGTTTCTTCATGACCAGTAATGTCCAACATCGGTTCTTGCGTAAAGAGCGTAGTTGAAGTTGGTGGGAATCGGGTCTCAGTAATCCAAAGAAAACATTTTGACCGTGCTTTGCCAAACGTCGCGCTTGCTTTATGGACAACAGAAGAGTCTTTGAAGGACTTTCCAAGGCCATATCGGGCTTAAGGGATTGAAGAGAAATCTTCCTTGTCCCCTTGCGTACAATGCATGTCTTTTGACTGAAGTTAAGCAATGCACTTGTTTGCGTAAGCCAATCATTACCCAAAACTGCGTCGAATCCATGCGGCAATTCAGTTACGTAGAATTGAACACGCCCATGGAAGGACTGCATGCTGAGCGGTAATTTAAGCATTCCAGTATTGCAAGCTAACGAGCCATAGCCAAGGCAAAGAGTCTCGTCCTTGAGTATTGGAAACAACTTCATCCCTTGTGCACAACGTGCATTAATGAAGCTTACTGACGCGCCTGAATCAATGACTGTAAAGCATGATTTACCTGAAACTCTCGTTTCAAATGTCATACTAAATCCCAAAGAAGCATTATGCATCACCAGCAACGTCCTCGCCTTGAGAGGAATGTGGGAAATATGGAGGTCCTTTACCAAAATCCCATTTTGCATTGCTGTGCTTGCGCGAAACCGAGTGATCGGGTCAAAGTACGCGCGAATATGTGTGAATGCAGCAATATATATTGGTGCAAGACACTTGTGCATTTTTCGTAAGCGAGATAAGTGTTCGTAACACTTGGCAAGGTTAGGATCATGCGGCTGAAAGTGCAAGAACATGGTATCATGGATGCACTCGAGTTCCTAGAACTCAGCAAAGCTCAACACTGGCATACAAATATATTCGTTTTGAAGTATATTTATATCGGGTATGCCTGAGTGAACAAGGATTCTTGGAGCTTGCGCGCAAACTTTTAGAATTTCATCAGAATTGGGGCCACCTTGAAACTTTTCAGGCGGCGATGGTTTGTACGATGGTGCCGCGGCTTGCCCAAGGATGAAGGGCGGGATTGACGTGTTGGCGTTGTCGCCTGCGGTCCCTGATGGGCCCGGCATCCCTTGGGCAGCCTGTAAAAAAGGACCAATCGAAGGGTGAGTGTCCATGGCAGCAACGAAGCGAGTGACAAAGTCGGCCAACTCAGTATGAGTGGCTTCAGCGAGGTTAACACGGTCTTCTGTAGGACCAATGACGTCGGACAAAGTACTAAGTGCCATCGTCATGGTTTGACTGTCAGTTGTCAAGGCCGTGAAGCGTTGTAAAATGGTTTGCTGGAAAGTGCGCGGCGAGATTGGCTCGGCGGGCAATCCTCCAGCATCGCTGCTGGTGACGACAGGAGCGGGAAGAGCGGTTGCAGCGGCGGCGGCAGCAGCGGCAGCAGTCGCAGCGGCACCATTGTCGCCCTCCATATGGAAGCCGAGATAGCGCCGGTAGAGAGATAAAAAATTTCCCGTCGAAACATGATAAGCGACCAAGGGGTCAGGGCAGTACTGGGATGGGTGACCTTCCCAATAAGAAAAACTGCCCCAAATATGTTTTCCCAAAAATATATTCCAGCCACTAAACAAAAATTTTCCTTGGAGAAACCGAGATCGGCTCCGATACCAATGTGACGTTTCTGCTTTTCGAGAGGATCTTTCCTCGGTATTCAAGGAATATTTAATTCAAGTGGAAGGAGAATCTGTATACTTGTGAAAATTGACGAATACTTGAAAGAGCGAAAGTGAAAACTAACGTAGAATGTGTGCTTGTGAGAGTTGCACTCACAATGACTCTGCAGGTATTTATACCTGCACAACATGAGGCACTGGAGTGCTTCGAGTCACCACCTAGGGCACTGGTTCATGTTCAACGAAAACGGTCGAAGGGACGTGTCCCATTCGGCCGAATGCTCGAAACGCGCAGTTGGCCGTTTGGAGACTTTTCGACGGTTTCCGAAAAACCGTTTTGCGCCAAACGGGCGTTTTCGCGTTTTCGCGACTTTCCGAAAAAGTCGCGATTGATCGCGGAGTTGCGTACAGATTTTTTCGTCATGAACCGGTAGTTTAAAAAGCTACTTTGGCCAATCGGTTAGGTGTGAACGTTTCAAACGAAATTCGCGGGTTCGAATCCGCTCGGATGCAAAGTGACTTTGCATATTTCGTTTGCATATTTCGTTTGACTTTACAACTGTTTGGTCGTATTAATGATACGACAGTTTCTTCGTATTACGACTAGTCGTAATCCGAAATCTGTGATTGCCCATTATTCGTAATAATGACAATCAAAATAACTTAATCAAACAATGATTAATTAAATTATCATCTCATAATTATTCAAAGTAATTTTATGAATAATTATGCCGTGCTTTGCGAAGTAGTCGAATTACGTTACGACGCTTTTTGCAATAGTATCTCGGTCGTTTCGCCAATCGACAGGGAATTAATCGGCACACGTGTGTGGCGAATAATTCAATGTGATGCAATCATTTATCAAATAACTTATCATAAATAGTATGATGTATTTTAGGTAATTGCGTAAACGTCCCAAATACGTCTAAAAAGCTCAAATCGTTACACTGGGCGTGTCAAATCTGCCACAGCCCCGGCCAGGAGGCCAGGATGCTGCTCTGCGACAGCTGCAACCTCGGCTTCCACATCAGCTGCCTCGACCTGCCGCTGGCCCGCGTGCTAGCTGGGGGTTGGTTCTGTAGTGACTGCATTGCTTTAGCTTTAGGCAGCGATCACAGCCCATCAGCTGGTGGCTGAGAGCTGGGGGGGGAATTATACTATTTGACGCTCGACTGTATTTTTTGCTATAAAGCCACATGTCCTATAGACTTCATTGCAGCAAAGCCTGCTTGCTTATTATGCATTGCTTGTGTCGGTAATACGCACTCGATCTCCTACCGCACGACAACCACTACATGACTTAGCATGCAAGGCTCACGATTAGCTAGGGCAGTGTAGTGGCTAGGATTGAATCGTGGCTCAAATTGTATACTAGAAAGTTGGTTAGATAAGTACACATGGAATATTTTTTCAATGTGGACGTATTGGACTTATGCGTTTTTTAAAGTTCATGTCTATGATGGCTACTTAGGGTCAACAAATTCTAGCGAGACTCTGTGAAAACTCAAGCGCGATATTTATTAAAATTCGGAAATCAAATTGCTACAACATGAAGTTGTTGGAATTCAGAATATATACTTTAAATTTTATCTGCAATTGCAAAGAATTCCTTGTCACGAGTAAAAAAAACCCTCTCAGAGTTGTTTGCAAGTAGTCTATACTAAGATAACAAGTGCTTTGCTACTTATTCTACATTTGTTTTGGCTACTAACAACTTGGCACACATAGTTAAATACACAAAATTATCATAAATACTGAATATTTTAAATAGGAGAAGCATCACAATGCTTAACAACAACTTAAGAGCTGCAACTAGAAACGACAGCACACTGCATGAGATACCCACATCTGCACAAAAACTGCAAATTTTTCAAACTAACATTTTATGCTGAGTAGGACCATATAGCACTTTCCTCCCAAGCCATTTTGAAAACCCCAAGCAACTTGGAGTCACTTTTGAGTGAACTCAAGTAATTCAGAGGTGTCAATTACATAATTTGACAATATCAGATTATAGGAAATGAAAAGCAAGGAGTGTAAGGTGAGTTTGCAAGGCACGAATCAGGCACACTTAATGTTTGACTATAAAAGTAAACGTCAACATCCTTTGCATTGGAAGAGTTTTAAAAAGCTAAGGACATTGGCCTTTAGAGACAAAAGCACAGTTGGCCTAAAATAGGCCATATAAAGTAGAATACTATGTTGATTTCAACTTCGCAAGATCCCCCTTGCCGCACATTGATTACGCAAAGCAAGTTCTCCATTTACGCATTTGAAAGATACAGATCCATCCATATTTTTTTCCTATTCAACCTTTGCAAATAAGCTATACAATACCTCAATTCCATGACCTTGCGTTTTGCACTTGTAGAGAAGCCTAGTTATCTGTGTCATGTAAAGGGATTGTCGCCAAAAGGAATAAAGTGTAATGAAAGTTACTCCAGTGAAGTAACGGCCTTCACCCATTAGCAACATCTTGGGAAAATTTGCAAGTTTCCCTTTTCCTTCTCTTTTGTTGCCTTTCTTTTGAATGTGATCGACAGGCACAATTGTTCATTGAGAAGGGACATGAGGTCGGCAATGATTGAAGTGGTTAAGCCCAAACAAATTTGAAGTCTGTTGTTAATTTGCGTGTCTTTACCAAATCTGCACAAATAAAAGCAAATTGCTTGTGGGCGGTACGGAACTTTCTTATCTCTCGAAGAAAGAAGGACCATACTGCCCTTCCTTCTGGTGCCAAAACGTCAAAATGTGTCGGAAGGCAACAAAGTCCGTCATCATAATGACGAGTCAATTTTATTCCCTTCCTCTCATCCACCGCATTGGTGCATTTTGTCGGCAAGAATCTTTTTTTGCACGAATTCTTCCACTGCAGAATAGCCATGTGAATTTGTTCTCAAATGTTCCAAACCAGTCCTTCTCATTCTTCACCTTTCTTCATTTTTTCGTGGCGCAACAGTGGCTCCTGCGCGGCTTGCAAGGGAAACGGTAAGGAGGCCACTGACGGGTAGGGTTGGCGTGTCATGAGAGGGGGAAAATTAAATGGTTCGCATTTCTGTAATTTTTTCGATGTGTTGTCCGTTAGGCTCATCACAACAATTTGTATTGCCCGTCTTGGTTAGCGTGTATCAAAGAGAAGGAAAGTGCATGTTAAAAGTCCCCCCATTACACCCTGAGAATGGGCAATGGGTGATATGTGCCGTGTCCTACTTTTTCAAAAGTATGCGAGGTATGCTGGGGCAAATCGGTCGACGAGGGCCGGCAAATAGTTGGAGAACACTGTTTACACCTCTAAAGTAGGCGCGCCGACTCAAAATAGGGTAGGATTTGATTTGGGAGCCATTCCTTTCCCAAAAAGTAGGAGCTCCTACCTTTGCAGGCACCTCGAGCCTCAAGCACGGTCGAGCTGCACTACTGGATGCTTGAATTCAGTCTTCATAGCGACAATCGTAATAGCGATTCATGAACGTCGGCTTCTGAGCCCCTCGGTACGTTCTCCGTAACTTTGACGGTGTCGAGATGTCGAACGCTACGCCTTGAGCTTGATCAAATGCAAGAAGATGACCTAACTTCAGTGAAGCTACAGCCTCACCTAACATTTGCGGAAATTAGCTGCAAGCGTGTTCGTGCTTGGGTGTTCTAATTGTGCATTCTTACACACTATCTCTTTAATCCCTTGTGATTGTATGATGTATTTACCTTTCTTGGTCCACTTGTCAAGCTTCCTGTGATTGTTATGAGCGTGCTCTCTCTCTCTCTCTCTCTCTCTCTCTCTCTCTCTCTCTCTCTCTCTCTCTCTCTATGTCTCTCTCTCTCTCACTTTTT
>WELA01005616.1:52238-62541 GCA_009602735.1 Mesotaenium endlicherianum | reverse complement strand
CCTCCCCTCTCTCTCTCTCTCCCCATTTCTCTCTCTCTCTCTCTCTCTCTCTCATTTCTCGTCTCCTCGTTTCAACTCTTGATTCTCACTAGCGGATGACTTAAAGTGTGTTTATTATGCAGGAAGGCAGAAGGAGGCAAAGAAGAGGTGGTTGCGGCACTCTTGAAAGTTGGTTACATCACCTGTAGTCGAATAATTAGCTCTTAGACCCTAGGATTTAGACAAGACCTGGTTTGTGATGCTTCTAAGGTTGAGTTATGAGTTATTTAGCTTTTACTTCTTTTTGTACGTCGTTACGAAGATACATTAGAGGTTTTAGGACTGTAGTTAAACATTAAATGCTCGTAACATTTAATCAATTTAAATATGATTTCATATTGGAGGTTCCAAATTGGCATGCACGTGAATTGCAATTCAATATGAGGTAAGAACCCACCTGCATTGTGGTTGGTAAACCTTCTAAAAAAAGCCGGAGTTTAACAATCCAAAGTTGAAAGGTTGGAGAACCCACTTATTTCAAGGTTGGTAAATCATCTCCAAGAGAAAGTAGGTTTTCCAACTGTCGGCTAAGGGATGCTGCCAGACAAAGTGCAGAATATTGTCGTATGTTTTTCGACCTCTGAAAAAGTATAAAACAACATACCGGCCTTACTTAACGGCCTCAAAACGGCCGTTTTCCCCCTTGCCCATTCTCAAGGTGTAGCCGGCATCGCAAGATTACACCAGAAAAGAAAACAAGCCACAATTTCCCAACTTTGTGTTGACGACAGCTAATGGCTTCTTGAAGAAAGAAATGGGAAAGGGTTTGTGCCTTTTCCTCAAAATTGCTCTAATGGGAGGAGGCTATAAGTATGGTGAGACCACATCCTAAGCTTTCACTACTCATACATTCACTCTCACATAAATTTGTGATTTTTACACTATTTGAGCACGGAGTAACTTGGTGATCCTAATTTCGAAATAGCTAAACTAAATTTGAAGAAAGATGTTTGGAAGGCCGAGCTTGTGCCTGATTCATTTCTTAATGGTTTTTTTTATTCATCTGGTGGCATGGAGTGGTGACATGGAGTGGTGGCACAACAAGTCCGAGTTGATCTTGGGTGGTAAAATGTCTTGGCGCGTGCACGTGTGGTGTAGCTCCATTGCGACTGGGCTGACATAGGCTGGCAGGGGCGCGCATAGAAATGCTTCTTTGTTTATTTGTTGTAGGGATAAATACTTTTCTGCCATCGATTTGCGACGCTATACTAACTTCACCATCGATTTGTGCAAATTGGACAGAAATATACAGATTTTGCCAATTTGGACAAAAATACCACTTTTTTGTCCTGAACTTGTATTGCTGCATTCTCACTCATAGTGCGCCTCTGCTAGTAATGTCAAGCACTTTAAGTTAGTTACCGTATAAATCGTGTGAGCAAGCTCCACACGAATTCGTCTGACAGTCTTTTCAAACGCACAAAAACTCACCAAGTGCCTTCAAAGTATCTTAATTTTTGGTGGATAACAATGTTCACTTTTCCTACCTTTCCGCTTCCTTCATTTTGCCCAATTGGCTTTACCATCACGGTGTCAAAATTCTCCATCTCGTAGTCTAAACTCTCAAAGTCATAGTGAGTCATAGTGAAGTTTGAGTCAGCTCCTTTCCCATTATTCTCCTCTCACGAATTTGGCTTTGTACTCGTCATGTCAACAGAAGAGGTCATGTGCGATTGCGATGTCTGCATTCTTCATTTTGCTAATAGTGCTTTTATCCTGTAAATCAATTCTTGCACGAGAAGCACTTGGAATTCTGAAGGTAAAGTTCCCCACTTATTTGAGGCATTCTTCTTTTACCTGCCAACCCCCCCCTATTTCATTTCTCTCGTGCTTTTTTCTTCATCACTGTGTGGCCATTAAGTGAGAGGGCCGAAGACAAGATCAGTTAAGTTGTGGGAGAGAATGAGTTGCTTTCGTCAAGAGATGCAGAAGGGCTAAAACCACAAAACCGGGCGTGGAGGGCTAGGGTGTGCAGTGACAACGTGTGCATGCACTACAGGGGCCATGCTTTGTAGCATCCTCGTGCTTCCCTCGGTGATATTTTGGACACGCGTACACACAAACACACGCAAGAGCCTTCTAGAGGGCCAGCAGGTGGGCCCCTCGTTACGGCAAACCTTCATACACTTCCACCCTTCTGCTAGCTGCCTGCTTGCTCAACTGCCGATTTGCCTGCCTGCCTCTTTGTGTGCATGCCATCCTGCCTGCGATGTCCATGTAGGGTGCATGTTAATGAATTCCTATCTGTGCCTGTATGTCTGCCTGTCTTATAGCGCGTATGCGTTTATGCATACGTTTGTGTGTGTGTTTGCCTCAACTCGTGTTTTTGCGTGGGCGATTGCGCTTGCCTCTTCATTGGCGTTTGCGTGCGTATGCGTGAGCGGGTGTGTGTACATGGGCCCCCCCCNTTGAAAAGTTGACGGCAGCGACAGTGGCGGCAGCCCCATCCACAGCAGCAGTGTCAGCAAGGGCGGCAGCGAGCTTCCGGTGCGCCGGAATGTGCTGCTCCAGCAACGCCAAGGCCGTGTCAGCTGGCACGCCCAGCATGCCCTCCATGTGGTGGACCAACGCACTCTACGAGGGCTCCAAGGTACCCCCCCCCAACCCCTCTCTCTCACCCTCTCTCTCTCCCTCTCTCTCTCCCTCTCTCTCTCTCTCTCTCTTGCTCTCCCTCTCTCTCTCTCTCTCGCTCTCTCCCTCTCTCTCCCTCTCTCCCTCTCTCTCCCCCCCCCTCTCTCTCTCCCTCTCTCTCTCTTTCTCCCTCTCTCTCTTCCTCTCTTGTATGCAAGAGACTTAAGGCCAGGGCATTAAACCGTAACGGCTTGTGCTTGAGTTGATCAACAGTACTCATAGGGCCCTATTTGCAGGACATATAGGCCAGGGTCCAAAAATCCCAAGGCCCAAGGATCTGACAGCTCAGGGCCCTAGGTCATGGCTCCTGGGCCGCTAAAATCCTAAAAGCCGGAACGTTGGGGTGGGTGCAGAGCGAGTGCAAGGAGGTGGAGCTGAAGGGCCATTGCGAGTCTGTGGACTACCTGTGCAGGGACCCCTTGTACCCCGAGCGGCCCTCGTCCACATTGATGGACAAGATTGTGCCCTTCTGGGGCGCCCGCTGTGAGCCATGCCTGCCCGCCCGCTCGCACGCCCGCCCACTTGCCCCCTGCTTGCCTGCCCCCTGGCTGCAGTACGCTTCCCATGGCCGACCGCCTGCGGCCTCATCCCCTCTCTTTTCTTTCCTCTGAAGACCCGTAAATACTGCCGGGATCTGTTTTCACTCGGTGCTTGCTGAAATGGACTGTATAACGGGGTTGTCACCCTGGCCAGTGTCAAAATTCAAGGGCTTGCGTTGAGAATTGCATGCACGCACTCACGCATACTCATGCGCGTGCATATGGGTGCGTGCGTGCTCGTGTGTGTGTGTTGTGTGTGCCTGAGCCGATTCATGGAAGAGACATGTAGCGACTCAGAGATAAGGGGCAAAAGTTTTGTAAATTACACCGTTTCACTACATAAAGTATTCTACTGCAAGCACCCCTGTTATGTGCGTGCATGTGCGCGCATGGGTGCGTGTCAATATGAGCCTCTCTGTGCTCATGGGTGCTGATGTGGCGCCGCTAGAGGGCGTGCCAGCCAGCGCGCCCTCTTGCCAGCTGGTCGATCTGCAGGCTGGCTTGTTGCTCGCCTGCTGATCTGTTGCCCTTCTGCCTGCTTGTAGTGAAACAGATAGATAAAATACTTAGTAAAACAGAATATTTTATCTATTCAAGACAAGGATCTTTGAACACAAGTGGTAGCTTCTTGAAAGAGAGATGGCTTCTTGAAAGTTAATATATTTCTGGATTTTGGCAAGTACAAGAGTGATTCTGGAATATCTTCCTATGTTCTAGCTCTTGTTTATATACTTGCTACATAAGTAATTTCTAGGAAAGTGTATGTTGATGTGTTGGCACCCAACACATCCCAAAACTTGCCACCTCTTTCTAGAATAATGTACACATGTCCTTTTGACCTAAAAATGGCACATTTGACTTTTGCCACA
Organism: Mesotaenium endlicherianum; assembly: GCA_009602735.1. NCBI lineage: Eukaryota > Viridiplantae > Streptophyta > Zygnematophyceae > Zygnematales > Mesotaeniaceae > Mesotaenium > Mesotaenium endlicherianum. The sequence goes on along the minus strand of WELA01005616.1, from coordinate 58,463 downwards.
TGGAGTTCTTCTAGGTCTTTCCTCTAACTTCGAAAATGCCTTGGAAGGTTCAAAGGACATGAACCAAGTTACTAGAGTACCTATTCACACTTGACTCCACACAATACTACTCCAAATATATTTGAAAACATTAAAATATATGCAAACTAATATATAATAACTCAAATCACTACATCACCCCCCCGATAGAAAAAGCGATGTCTCGGCGCGTCAAGTCAGGTCTTACACATGTGGAGCAAACTAGTCAACAGTTTCAAGTCAGATGCCACACATGTGAAGAGGACTAGTCAAAGGCGCCAAGTCTGGTGCTACACATGTAAGGTAGACTAGGCAAGGTCGTAGGTGGTGTGACCTTATTGGCTAGCCTACTCCTTAATGATAAAGATCAATGTACAAGTTGGCCCATAATTTGCCACGGACTCAAAAATTGATAGCGTCCTTAGAACTGCTTCAAATCTAAAAATTCAAATGCCAGACGGACCGCGTCGGAAAACTCTACCGGGTCACCAAATTTGAGAGCATTCTAATTTCTGTAGTGTCTTTGAGAGCTGAGAGAGTAGGCACTCCTCCAAATCTGTGCAGAAATTTCTGAAAATCATAAGTCCTATACTTCTCCAAATTCTGCAAAGTAAGTCTCAAAATGGGTGCTGTAAGATGTTCTACCAGAGTCTTGAGTTTCAAAGCATTTCAAGTTCAGGGGAGGGCACAATGTCAGAAGGCATATTCTGCCCTAACAATGCCAGTAGCCTGACCCCCTTCTACTTAGCGCATCATATCTCTCTCACCAGTGCTCCAAATTGAGCAAACTTGGATTCTAAATGACTGGCTACTCATGGACTACAGCCATTTAAATTTTCAAAATTTATTATGAAGAGACCTATCGCCAGTAGCAGTTTTAGTTTTCTGTCCAGAAACTGCAAGAAGAGAAAAGTGTCTAATGTCATTTTTTCTTCTTTGTGGTTCTTGCGGGCTGCCTCCAAGGGGTCTTCTGCTGCTTCTTGATGGTGGCAAGCTGCCTCCCTGAAGTCTCCGGGCTTCTAGTAACGAGACTTGGGGCTGGTCCAAGATGGGGGTTGGCGGTATGGAAGCGCTTCAACTTTCTCTGAACTTTGTCAAGGTAGTGCGCCGCCACCCAACTATTCTTCGAATCTGGATATCCTTTCCACTTGATCAAGTATTGCTGCCGTCTCCTGAAATTTTTCATAGCCACTATGTCTTCCACTTCGTACTCCAAATGATCATCCACTATTGTTGGGGCTGGTGGGGTTGTCACACGTCCTGGGAACTTGTTGTCGGGTTGCACATACGGCTTGAAGAGGGAAGCGTGGAATACGGGGTCGATGTGCATAGCCTGGGGAAGTTCTAGCTTGAAAGCAACGGGGTTGACTTGCTGGATAATCTTAAAGGGTCCCCAATACTTGGGAGAGAACTTGCTGCCGGCAGGCCTGTTGTTCAGGGAAATGTTCTTGGATGATAGTAACACGTTGTCACCCACTCTGTACGTAATTTCTCTTCTGGATCTGTTCGCCACTCTTGCTTGAGCATCTTGCGCGTGTTGTAGAGCTTTCTTCGCTGCTGTAAGGGCTGCTTCTAATGTCTCCATTAAATCTGTGGCTGCAGGTACTTCATCAAGGCCAGCCGTGAAGCTCAACGGTGTGGTGGGATGGAAGCCATAGTTGAGGAAGAATGGGGACTCTTGGGTAGAGGCTTGCGTTGTGTTGTTGTAGGCAAACTCCAGGGGGGTCAAGTACATGTCCCAATCTTGCTCGAGGGTAGACACGTACGCCTTTAGAGAGGTCTTTAGGGTACAGTTCATACGCTCGGTTTGCCCATCTGATTGTGGGTGGTAGGCAGTAGACATATCCAGCGATGTACCCAAGTTCTTGAAGAGATTTTTCCAGAAATGACTTGTGAATCTTGGATCTCTATCTGACACAATTCTTGATGGTAGTCCATGGAGTCGGAAGATGTTGTCAAAGATGAGTCTTGCAAGTTGTGGTGCTGTAGCCTTAGTCGTCGTGGGAATAAAATGAGCCATCTTGGTAAGTCTGTCCACCACCGTGAGTATTGCATTATGGCCTCGAGGTGTCACGGGCAAGTCCACGATAAGGTCCATTGAGATGTCCGTCCATTGTCTTTCGGGGATTGGTAGTGGTTGGAGGAGTCCTCCCGCCTTTTGCGATGATGGCTTGATTCTTTGGCATGTGTCACAGCTCCTGCAGTACTCCTTGACTTGCTTAGACATGCCTGGCCAACAATAAGTCCTAGCTAGAACGCCCGTGGTCCTTAGGATTCCAAAGTGTCCTCCAAGAGGGTTGTCGTGTGCTTCTCGTAGAAGCAAGAGCCGGAGGTCTAAGTCATTAGGAACACATCTCTGGCCCGTGTCTTGCCTCACCCAATAATTGCCTTCTTGCTTCTTGTATGGGTCCAAGGCTGCTTCTCCGTTCTTGTAGTAAGGGTCTCTTTCATAGGCGGCTGAAAATCGAGCTTCCAGATCTGTCTTCAGGGATGTCATCACGGCGTTTAATTGCAGTCTTGAGAGGGGGTCAGCCGGGTTTGTCTTGCCGGGCTGGTACTGAATCGTGATGTTGTATTGTTGCAAGTATCCGCTCCATCTTGCTTGTCTCCTTGAGAGATACGGCTGCGTCTGGAGGTGCTTTAACGCCTCGTGGTCCGTGGTGACCAGTACTTTGCGTCCTTCAACGTAGCAGCGCCAAACCTTCAAGGCATGTACAATCGCCAATGCCTCTCGCTCCGTGGTTGTATAATTTTGCTCGGCCAAATTTAGCTTCCTTGACTCGTAGGCAATGGGCTGCAGTCCCTTGCCTTGGTCTTAAAGCAGGATAGCTCCAATTGCATAGGAGGATGCATCGATGATGACGTGGAAGGGCCAATCCGGGTTTGGACTTGGGAGTGTGAGCACCGGGGATGTCGTCAATCTTTGTTTCAGTTGTTGGAATGCTTCCTCCTTTTTCTCGGTCCAAACATTTGGCTTGTCTTTCTTCAATAGATCCGTGAGAGGGATTGCTATGTGCGAGAAGCTTTGGATGAATCTCCTGTACCAATTGGCAAATCCCAAGAATGATTGGAGTTCTTCCTTAGTCGTGGGGGTTGGCCACTCCTCCACCACCGTGGTCTTCTTGGGGTCCATCTTGATGCCATCAGCAGTCACGTGGAGACCTAGAACTCGACCTCTTGTTTGGCAAACTCGCACTTTGACTCCTTTGCAAATAGCTGGTTATGCTTCAATACTTCGAGGACTTTTTTCAAGTGCCTGGCATGCTCTTCAAGGGTCTTGCCGTAGATAAGGATGTCATCGATGAATACCACCACAAATGTGTCCAACATGGCTGAAATATGGTGTTCTATCATAGTCATGAAAGTTGCTGGCGCGTTGGTGAGTCCAAATGGGAGGACCATGAACTCAAAATGTCCATATCTTGTCAGGTTGAGCGATGTGAATCTGGTGGTTGCCGCTTCTCAAGTCCACCTTCGTGAAGTACTTGGCTCCAACCAGCCGGTCCATGAGCTCATCCATGTGTGGCAGCGGGTATCGATTCTTGCTCGTGATCTTGTTGAGGGCGCGATAGTCCACACACATCCTCAAGGTACCATCCTTCTTCTTGACAAACAGCACCGGGGCTCCAAATGGCGACTCGCTAAGTCGAATGAAGCCATGCTCCAGTAGCTCCTTGATTTAGTTCTTGACTTTGTCTAGCTCCGTGTATAACATTTTGAACGTAGGCCGAGAGATGGCCTTGCTTCCGGGCTCCAACTCTATCTTGTGGTCTACGAATCTCTTGGGGGGTAAGCCCATGGGCAATTCCGGGGAGAATACTTCTTTGTAGTCCTCTAAGACCTCTTGTATCTCCTTGGGAAGGGGGCTGCCTTCTTGACTCTCGATGTCTTTCTTGATGTCTTTTGACGTGATCAAGGTCAAAAGAAGCTTGTGTCCCTTCCTCACAAGTCTTTTGAGTTGGAGGGCGGATAATAGTATCTCGTGTGCCGGCTTCTTGATGTCTTGGGTCTGGATATTATGGATTGCGCGCAAAATACAGATTCTTGAAGTGATGTCATTCTTGATCTTGATAGTACCGTCTCTCCAATCAACTTGGGGGTTGGGCTTGGTCAACCAAGGCGTCCCTAGGATGACGTCGTACTTGCCCAATTGCATGGGGGAGAATACTACTCTATCCTTGAAGGACTTGATAGAGAGTGCCAAGGGGTACGTCTTCTTGGAAGGGGTAGTATAGGAGAATCCATCGGGCATCATAATCTCCTCGTCGTGGTCAAGAGTTCGCATAGTAATTCCGTGCTTGGTGGCAAAATCTGCAGCGATGAAGTTGCCTTGAGCTCCGCTATCCACCAAGATGTGGACCTTCTCTCCTCCAAGGTAGCCTCTCAAAATCATTGGGGCTGGGACGTCGTCTTCGACGGGGGTCTCTATCTCAATTGGCTTGTTGTCTTCTCGTGAAGTGGGTCTTGGGGTGGTAGGCTCCTGGCTACCGGCGCTGTCCGTGTTTTGACAACTTTTTGGGGCATGAGAGTGCACAATGGCCCTTTTCCTTGCAATAAAAGCATAGTCCAGCCGTCATGAGAGCTTCATTTTCAAGCGCGCAGAGTCTTGCTTTCACTCCTTGCTGGTTTCTTGCATTATAAGTGTCATTGGAGGGTCTTCCACTCTTCCGGGCAGCCGCGAGGTCCCTTTTAATAACTCCGATTTCCAGGGGTGTGGGTCCAGATTCGGATGTGAAAGGGGCTGCGTACACCCGCGTCGCCGGTACCGGCGAAGATGAAGGCACGGAGTGCTTGAAATCCAAGGTATCCACCTTTTGGGCCACTTCAATGATCTTTGAGAAGAGTGTCAAGTTGCGGAATTTCACTTCCTTTGCTACCTTGGGTTTGAGGCCAAAGATGTAGCGGTCAATCTTCTCCTCAAGAGACATGTTGGGGATCTCAAGAGTGAGGGCATGAAATCTGGATGTATACTCTTGAACGGACGTCGTTTGCTTGAGATGGTGGAGCTTTCCTCGGGCAATCTTCTCCGCATTGATGGGCATGAATTGCTTCTTGAGGGCCTCACGAAAATCTGCCCATCTTGCATATGATGGTGGGGGCTCTTGGCCAAGCATGGGGTGCGCCATAGCTTGATATATAGCCGCTTGATATTTACGCCACCATGATGTTGCTGCTCCTCTAAGTAAGGTAACGGCAAAGGGAACGTAGTCCTCCTCGGGTACTTCAAGGAATGCGAGGTACGTCTCCACTTGGTAGAGCCATAAATTCAGGTTGGCACCTTTCCCGGGGTTGAAAGTGTCGGGTTTGCCGGGCTTGATGAGTTTCCTTGCTCTCGTTGGCTCTTGTGGAGGCGCTTGAGCCGGGGCTGGATTTTGAGCAATGCTTGCAATGCTTGCAATAGGGCAACCATGGCAGCCATAGCTTCTCTTGACGCTTGCACGGTTGCTTCATAGGTGGCCAAGCCCACTTGGTTGTGGACGGTCATTAGGAAGGCTGCCCACTCATTTGCAGAAACTCCTTGTGGTGGGGTCAACTTTGCTATAGCGACTACCACGAGATTTGACGGTGCTCCTCCTTATCGTGCTTCTTGTTGTTGCAGATTTTCTTGAGTGGGCTCCCCCATCGGCGCTGGAGGTGGGTCTCTTGGAGATGAAATCCTTCCTTCGAAAGCTTGCTGTTGGTCTTGAGGATTGGCCATCTTCTTGTGCTACCAAAGTGCCTAGCTTCGATACCACTGTAGTGAAACAGATAGATGAAGTACTTAGTAAAATAGAATACTTTATCTATTCAAGACAAGGATCTTTGAACACAAGTGGTAGCTTCTTGAAAGAGAGATGGCTTCTTGATAGTCACTATGTTTCTGGAATTTGGCAAGTACAAGAGTGATTTTGGAATGTCATTCTATGTTCTAGCTCTTGTTTATATATTTGCTACATAAGTAATTTCTAGGAAGGTTTATGTTGATGTGTTGGCACCCAACACATCCCAAAACTTGCCACCTCTTTCTAGAATAATGTACACATGTCCTTTTGACCTAAAAATGGCACATTTGACTTTTGCCACGTGGAGTTCTTCTAGGTCTTTCCTCTAACTTGGAAAATGCCTTGGAAGGTTCAAAGGACATGAACCAAGTTACTAGAGTACCTATTCACACTTGACTCCACACAATACTACTCCAAATATATTTGAAAACATTAAAATATATGC
>WELA01005616.1:40668-52105 GCA_009602735.1 Mesotaenium endlicherianum | reverse complement strand
AGAGAGAGAGAGAGAGAGAGAGAGAGAGAGAGAGAGAGAGAGAGAGAGAGCAACAGAGCGAGCCAAGAACGTATTCTTGGGACTAAGCGCAACAGCGACGGCAGGGCCGGAATGTGCGAGATGCAGACGGAAGGGGGAGGAGGCAAGCAAGGAGCATGAGCGAGAGCAAGAGTGCGCGCAGAGAGAAACAGAGAGACCAAGAAGTATTTCTCGAAGATTGATTTGAGGAGTGGCTATCACCAGGTACGGATTGCGGAAGGAGACGTTCAGAAGACTGCTTTGAGAACTCGCTATGGTTTGTTCGAGTTCACAGTCATGCCTTTTGGATTGACTAATGCACCTGCTACATTTATGGGACTCATGAATAGTATCGTCAGACCCTACTTGGACAAATTTGTAGTGGTATTCTTGGACGACATCCTGATCTATTCTAAGACCTTGGAAGAGCATGTGGAGCATCTGAGGAAGGTGTTGGAGGTCTTGAGAGATCAGAAGCTGTATGGGAAGATGAGCAAGTGCGACTTCTGTCTCAAGGATGTCGAGTTTCTTGGACACATAGCGAGAGTTGAATGAGTCAAGGTGGAGCTGAAGAAGGTGCAAGCAGTCAGAGATTGGGTGGTACTTGCTGATATTCATCAACTCAGGAGTTTCCTCGGCATGGCAAATTATTATCGACGCTTCATTGAAGGATTTGCCAAGGTGTGTGCACCGCTTACGGACATGTTGAAGAAGCAGGAGAAGTGGCTATGGGGTGACAAGGAGCAGCAAGTCTTCGAGAAGATTAAGAAGCTGTTGACACAGGCACCTGTGTTGGCAATTGCAAGTCCAGAACTTCCTTTCACCATCATCACGGACGCATCAAATTTTGCAGTGGGGGCCATTCTTCTCCAGGACCAGGGCAAGGGATTGCAGCCTGTGGCATACGAGAGCAGGAAGTTGAGTCCTGCTGAGCAGAATTATGCAGCACACGAGCGGGAGATGTTGGCTATTATCCAGGCTTTGAGGATTTGGCGATGTTATGTGGACGGACGGAAGGTGTTCATCAAGACCGACCACAAGAGCTTGGAGAAGTTTATGACGCAACCAACGTTGACACCAAGACAGGCAAGGTGGATGGAGTTTCTGCAACAATTTGACCACAAGATTGAGTATTTACCTGGGAAGATCAACCCTGCAGATGCCTTATCCAGAAGGTGTGACCTTGCAGCTGTCTCGGTCATCAAGGAGAGTATGGACTTCAAGGAGAAGCTTCAAAGAGGTTATGAGGAGGACCCAGAGTTTGCTGATGCTGGAGCAGCTGAGTCCAACTCAAGTATGCAGAAGGAGGACGGCATATGGTATTATGGTGATTCGTACAGAGTGGTGGTACCTGACATCAAGGAGCCACGAGACTTACTACTTGCGAAGCATCATGATTGCTTATATGCTGGACACTTTGGAAGCGAGCAGACGGCAAGCGTGCTGAAGCGAGAGTACTATTCGAGAAATGTGGACAAGGACATCGAGGAGTGGATCAGGAATTGCGATGCGTGCCAGAGAAACAAGACACCAAATCAAAAGAAGGGAGGTACATTGCAGCCCCTGCCTATTCCAGAGTATCCATGGGAGCAGATTGCTATGGACTTCATCACGTCGTTACCAGTGAGTGGTCAAGGGCACGATGCAATTTGGGTTGTATCTGATAGACTTAGCAAGATGGCTCACTTCATTCCCATGAAGGAGACTTCTATGTGGCACGGCTATTCTTTGATCATATTTTCAGGCTACATGGGTTGCCAAAGGTGATTGTTTCAGATCGGGATTCAAGGTTTACTAGCAACTTCTGGCGGTCATTGTTTACTTTGATGGGGACCAAGCTGAGTATGAGCACTTCCTACCACCCTCAAACAGACAGGCAGAGTGAGAGGCTCAACAGAACTCTGCAAGAGGTGCTCAGGAGTTTCACTATGGAAGACCTTTCAGAGTGGGACAAGAAGTTGCCAGGATTGGAGTTTGCCTACAACAACAGCATGCAGGGATCCACCAAGCAGTCACCATTTGCTATGGTTCATGGGCGAGAAGTATATCATCCAGGGATCATCTTGTTGGAGAAGGCCAAGGAGACTCAGGTTCCTACTACACAAGCTTTTATGGAGCAGATGGCCAACACGTGGGATATGGCAAAGACGTGTATTCGAAAGGCACAGGAGGAACAGGTCAAGCATGCTAACAAGCACAGGAGGGAAGTGACATTCCATGTGAGCGACAAAGTACTCTTGTCAACAGAGAATCTACCTTTCACGGGCAAGAGGAAATTGCGAGCACGGTTTACAGGTCCCTTTGTGGTGCTCAAGCAGGTTAATCAAGTGACCTACAAGTTGGAACTTCCTTCAGGCTGGCGTATCCATGATGTGTTCCATGTCAGTTGTTTGTGGCCATACGTTGACCAGAATGAAGGACATCCAGGACGACTACCCACACCGCCCCCACCAGTCGAGATCGATGACGTATTGGAGTATGAAATGGAGGCGATTATCGGCGATCGACGAGTCAAGCGAGGTCAACGACTTGTTCAAGAATATCTGGTCAAGTGGAAGGGCTACCATGCGGACGACAACACTTGGGAGCCAGAAGCCAACTTGACTCATTGTAAGAGTAAGTTGAGACGTTATTTGCAGAATGCGTCGAGGACGTTGCATTTTGAGGAGGGGGATGATGTAAGGTCATAGGTTTACAAAGTGCATTTTTGAGTTTCATGAAAGATGTTTTGATTGTATAGAAGTGTAGAGTGCATTTTTGTGATCATTTTGATATAAAGTTCATCGAATTTGGTCAAGTATTGAGAGAGTTATGGATTTCCGAAGTTTAATTAGTTTTGAGGTCGGTTGACGACTGTCCTTAACTCGCGGTGAGCGCGACCGTCGGATTGACCGACAGCGTCGAGCGATCTGGGCCGTTAGAGTGAATTCGAACCTTCACGTAAGTTCGGCTGACGCGGAGTGCCGACTAGGTCGATTTACCTTGAAGTTTCGAATTAGCCTAGCGCGTCCAAGTTAGTATATTCTAGATATTTCGATGCATGCATGTGGACGTCAAATCGACCCGACACGTCAGATGAGACTCATCTGGCTTTCTCACGAATATTTTGGAAGGGACAATTTGACAAACACTTAGGAAAATCCGTTGCTAAGCGGCCCTCCCGTCTAGGGGCGAGCGGCCATCGTAGAAAATTATAAATAGGCATAACTTTTTTGTTTCTGATCAGTTTTCACTTCTGTAAATTTCTACGGGTTTGTAATGACAAGGCCTTTCATCCTACATCATTTGTGAGCAATTTCTTGCTACTCAAAAAGTTGAGTAATGTTCCTAAGCTTTGTTAGTGATATGCCGCTGCACTCTCTAGTATAATTGCAACTAGTTCCTTTCCTCGTGAGTTACTACGCTTCCACTAGGGCACTCTGCCCCTTTCACACTTCTTCAGGTTGAGGAGGTACCTCTCTTAGCAGCACACAGAACATTCTGTCTTCCTTCTGGTTCCAGCTTTTGACGAACTCCATTGCATTTGGCAACTTGCATCCTTCTGGAAGCCTCTTCTTTTCCTTCAGTTGCCATCCACACAGGACAAGAGGAAGAGCACTGGTGGGTGCCAAGTTAGTCTGTCCATCACTAGCTCCTCTCACTTTAACTGTACCTCTGCTCCAACACACTTCAGCTTGATGTCTGTTAAGCCAGGACCTGCCTAGCACAAGATCATAAAAGCCATTGTTGAGTACCTCAAATGTAAGCGTTTCAGTTAGAATTGCAATGCCAGAACCTAACTGGACCTCAATAGGCTTGGTCATAACTCCTCCCGAGATACTTGAGGCATCTCCAAGGAATATTTTTCTATTCCTTTAAGTAACAGTAGGCAGCCTTAGCCGCTTAACTAAGTCCTTGTGGATAAAAGTATGTGACGCCCCTCCGTCAACAAATGCCCTCACCTTCCTACCTGCAATCATGCAATGCAATAGGACAGGGGGGATTGTCTTTTCCTGACTTTCGCATTGTTCTCCTGACGTAGCAAAGAAATGTTGGACATCAGGTGGAACAAGAGCATCCAGATTGTGCACTCTCTGGACGTCAATATTGCTGATGGTCTCCTTTATCTGGTTGTCAGGCATGCATAGTGAATCCAGTTCAGCAGGACCCATAATACCTGCTACGAGGGCAGCTAGTGACGACTCACTATCTCTAGCATCCTCACAGTCAGTAGACTGGATTACTGACTGTTGCTGTCTTTTAAAGGCTGGTCTTTTCTCTCGACCTTCGGAAGGTGCTTGTCTGGACACTGCTCTCTGAAGTGACCTGGCTGCTGGCAATGGAAGCAAATCGATTCTGCTGAGGCTGGTCTCGGCTTAGTCCTACCACCACCTCTTCCATAGCCGCCTCGAAAGAAATCACCTCTCCCTCTAAACTGCATAGCGTTGTACTCATACCCATATTCGTCACCCTGATCATCCTCAGCCTGGTCTCCTTCAATTGCATTGTAGGAACCGTGGGGCTTTTTAACAACCTTAGACACCAAAGCATTACTCTGGCGCTTGTGATTGAACTGCTGCTGATCCCAGGCATCAGCATCTTGGATCAAGTCAGCCAGTTTCTCATACTTCTTCTCAGCGAAATGACCAAAGACTTCGGATTTCAAGCCACACCTGAAGTATGCTATCTTATACCGTTCTGGCAAGTCTGGCTGTTTCATCATGTTCTCCTGGAACTTTTGAGCAAACTCAGCAACTGAAGTGGTCTGCTTCAGTGTCAGGGAGATCATCGCATAGATAGCTTTCTCCTGCTGGTTGATGACATCAAACTTCTCATGCAACTTCTCGACAAACTCTACCCACGTAGGGTCACCGAGTTGCCGAGCCTTACGCTCTCCTTTCCAGTAAAGCCACCAGTCTGTGGCACTGCCTTTCAGTAGCGCACCAGTGTGCCTGACCTTCTTGTAATCTTGCAACTCTGGGTAGTTCTTCAGCCACTGCTCAACATCCGGGAGAAACTTGATCAGGTAACATTTTATGTTTCCCTCAGGATCATAGTCCTGGGGAGGTTTTGGCTTGGGCTTACTAGGCCCTCTGCCACCACCACTAGTGGTTTGAGACCCCAGTTGGTCTCTGTCCCGCAGTAGAGACATTATGATTCTTTTGTCCTCCTGTTGGGACTGATACATGGTCGCCATTTGCGACTGCATTTGAACGAACAATGCTCCCAAGTCTACACTCTGGGGTGGTAGTCTAGCAAATGCAGCAGCAGCATTGGCATCTACTCGCTGAGTAGTGTCCTCAACAGTCCCTCTCGCTCCTGCAGCAGCAATTCCTGCCGCATTCAGCCGGTCACGTATTTGACCTAGGGGTACATTGAGTTGTACAGCAAGAGGTGGATTCAGAACATTGGCCCTGGATGCCATAAGTTCTTCAACCCTGCGCTCGTTAGCGGGCTGTCCTTCCCTCCTTTCTGTATCTTTAGCAGCCTTTGCTAATTGTTCAGGTAATTTGGCTCTCTCCTCCTCATCTTGCTGTGCTGCGACTGCGACAATAGCAGCTGCCTCATCTGCAGCCTCTCTAGCTGCAGTATCTGCCATTGCTTCAGAATAGGTACGGGTTCCCGTTACATGGCTTTCCGCCTGGTTTTGACATTCTCGTTATCCTGGTTCTCCATGTCTCGAGAGTTGCTAGTTTGAGACCTTGTCCTTACCATACAAAGAAGACTGTGGTAACTACTCCTATACCACTGAAATGAATCGACTTACCATATAGGCGATTAACAATTAATGAAGATCTTTATATCAGTAAGTAATCTTTATGGTATTTTCCGTTAACTGGTTAAACGGCAAAAGGACAACACACTAGCAGTGAACAATACTCGTAAGTCAAATGCAAGTAAACTAGCATCAATAATGCAATCAGTAAACTTATACATAAGCAAGGTTAGAAGACAGTGCGTATCAATGGCTTCTCGCCTTGGATTCAGATCTCTCTCAACAAGCTGTACAAGAGAGTTGGCCTCGTTTCCAAATGCCGAACTCGAGAGCAATGCCTAGCATATGTACATGGAATGAGTTTACTGTTCAACGGCCAGTGCGATGGCACCGCCTACCCGGGGGTTAACCACGTTGGTAGGACTTCGGTTAACAAAATCCACCGCCATCTCCCATCATCCCGAATCGCCATCCATCATAGGGATGTCATCTAGTCATTCATCTAGCATACCCCTCTTAGATGCATATCGAGGCAGTTCGCTGCTACCGAGTACGGAAGTCAGCTAGCAATCAAAGAATGTGTCAGCAAGCTGACTTTAGTTGACTTCAGCCTGCTGCTTTCGGCTGAGTCGTTAAACTGATATTAAATATGAAGTTCAGCAGACTGATTATTAACTAGAGTTCAGCAGGCTGAACTTAATTAACTATTATATTTAAATAAATATATATCTACTAATATACTAATTTATTACATGCAAGCAAGCCCAACCCATATAGCTGGGCACGCAAACATGCAGGCCATACTAGCCAAGAGGAGAAGAGGGGAGAAGAGAGGAAAACGAGAAAGAACCCTTGCGGGCTTCTCCCCATAGGCGCACATGTCGGAGAGCAGACGAGAAGTGCCAACATTGTGCCAGAGAAATATATTACAGAGGTGTTTATGGCAGCCCCTGTAGGATATGGAGGGAGAAGGCCTATGAAGAGGCCTGTCGTTATCATTGGAAAAGTGAGGCAGGTGCAAGGGGGGGAGATAGGTGGGCCTGGAAGACGCACACATCACAAAGGTGAGCGTGAATGTGTAGTTGATATACGCCATCATGGTGCCTACTTTCGGCGGCCCCTGCGATTGCGTAACCCCCCAAACCCCCCTTTTATAAAGAAATAAAGGACCCGTCACCTAGCCTCAGCAAGCAAGCCTGCGAGCCAAACGAGCACCTGGAGAGAGCAGCCCACCCGTTGCGCAGGTGTAATCACACGCACACCTGCCTCGCCAATGGGGACAGCTACTCCTCTCTGCCTGCCCCCACTTCCTCTCTCCTTATCAATAAGTTTAATCCCAGCAGCCTGCTGGCATACAAGTCCAAGCGCGCGTGCGCGTGCAGAAGGAGGGCCACACTCTAGATAAGCTGGCGCACCTGCTAGACATGAAATCCCTCCCTGAATCGAGACCTCATTCCTGCGCTATAGTATTAGTAAGCAGTCCAGCCTCGCCCAACTCTCCACCCACCCCACCCCACCCCACCTCACCCCACCCCACCCCGTGCCTATGTGGCTCTTTTGGTGCCACTGCAAGGCTAGGCTTGCAGATGGGAAGAAACACAATGCCAGGATGACACGCACAAGCTCTTGACTCTCACTCCGGGGAGCAGCATCCCCCATGCTGCGCTCCTAAGCCACTCGTTCATGCTGCTGTCAGCTCGAAGACTGACCTGAAGAGGGAGAGAGGAGGGGGGGAGGGGGAGGAGGAGGGAAAGGGGACGACGCACAGATTTGAAGCGCCTGCCCCAACAGGATTAGACCACGAGCAGCGAGGAGTAGACAGCAATGCGGATCCACAACTCATTCAGCGACTTAAGCCACCCAAGGTGCTTACCACTACGCGTGTCACCTCCACCTGCTTGCTGAAGCCCACCAGCTGGCGCCTCTATCCTCCGAAATGACCGCACGTGTTCCTCCCTCCCAGCGTCAAATGAACTCCAGCTAAGGTGGCTGCCAGCAGAGTCCAAGTTGCGGGAAGTGTCCGCCGGAGCGCACATGAGTGGAATTTTTCATACGTACTGTGCGTAGACTTGCAAAGAATTTGGTTTTTATTGCCAAGTGATCAGGCACCCAGCACATCATATGCACACAAATTCACACACGCACACACGAAGTATCCAAGACACAAACGACAAATGCATGTCTTGACACCAGCGCACAAAGACCCCGACCCCCTAGCCACTGTTCCCTAAATTGCGAGCATAACAATACTTCCTTCTGCTGTCAACGTCTGTTAAAGTCTGGTGAGCTGTTTTTGTCCTCACAAAATGCTGTTGCGCATCATCTAGGAAGATAGGAAAAGAAACAACATACGCTCTTCAAGTTGTTCTACTTAAAGCATCTGTATTGCTGATTGACGACTAGTTGCATCTAAAGTTATGTTGTAGGAAATCTACTCTCGAGGTTTATGCATGCCCAACCGTGGTACAAAGCGTTACCTTCACAGGCACAAAAAGTTTTCGGCCCTCCCCTCCAGACCTTGATCTTTCGGGTACAATTTGTAGCAATTTGGTACTCCTACCAAAATTTCTTCTAAGAAGAAATATGCTCTCCTCGACAACAGACAACCTACTTTGAGAACAACAATTTAACACACTTGTTCATTCGAGTCCAGTCAGTCTTACACGCGTTTACTGACACGACCTAGCGATAAAGGAAGCCTTTGTTCTCATCGCTACATATCCTAAGGCGTTCAGGACGAAAAAGTGGTATTTATGTCCAAAGTGGCAGAATCTGTACATGTCTGTCCAGTTTGCACAAACCGATTGTAAAGTTGGTATAGCGGCGCAAGTCGATGGTAAAAAAGTACTTATCCCTCTGTTGTATGTCGTCTTCCGAAATCCATCTCTACTCACGCTTGCTCTCTCTTGTTAATCCAGGTGTTAATTTGGTTGGATCTAATAGTCGGCAGACAACTGCAGACAACAATGTTGCAGTTGAGATCTACCAGCACCTATCAGCACCTATCTCCGCTGACCTGCACCTACAGTGTAGGTGACCGTGGATGGCCGTCAAGCTTGGCCACGTTGCATTGTTTAGCGAGTGAAATGAATCTCCGTTTCTTTCGCTGAGTTCTGAATCGTGATTGGCCCTCACTATATGGCATTCACTAGGATGAACTGTTGTCCTCAGGAGTCGTCCGTCCTTTCTCGCTAATTATATACGAGTTGTTCGTTGATATGCTCTGATACAAGTCGACGTTTTCGTGAGGTGCTGAAAGACACCAGGCCCCTCGAATCCCTTAATTTTGTAAACATCCTTTACCCGACGGTCAGGGTTTTAGAGAATACCCGACCAGATTGAGAAGGAAATTATAGCAATTTTGAGTACGTAAGAACATCCAATGATTATTACACAGGCAAATTGGATTTGAAGTAATGTTCATTAACATTTCTCAAGAATTTTACATCCTTTTTTTGTGAACGGGTTTGAGAACATCCAGAATAGCGAAAATTTTCCAATCTATCTTGACTCGAGGGGACATTGGCTCTTTCAGCGTGGTACCGTGCTTCTCGACAAAATACGATGGACCGGTGTGTACCATATTGTGCATTATTCTGATACCATTGCTTGTAAGGATCAGTCCCGTCGTCAATATGACCATTGAAATATATAGGCCTTCCATTAGCTCTGATATACGTACTGTGTCGTGGAGCATCTCATTACGTTGTCAAACAGCTAATCATTTCACAGCGCAGCTGAGCGGAGCCCGCCGGTACCGCCATATCTCAAACGTCCACTTGCTCTGCCTTAGCACGTCTGATACTTACAGCACTTAAAATAAAATTTGGCGTATGTGCGAGTTGGGTTGATATGGGTTGATATGTTGAATGCGACTACAAAAACCAAAGCTGGCCTGCCAGCGGTACTCGTTTGTCAGCCACCGACTACGGCCTGACTGCCCCTATACCAGCCCCGGCCCCCTACACTTTACAGCAACTTGGATGCGTTTCGAAACAGCTGCAAAAGTTTCGAAGCAATGCATATTAACTCAAATCAGCTGGCATGTATAGTCGTTCGCCCACCTTCCACGCCGTTTGGCAGCCTCTGGTCACTTGAGAGATGCTCGAGAGTCGAGACTCGAGAGCTGAGGGCGACATAAAAGTGTAGTACGTACGGCTCGAAGTCGAGTCTGGCCCTGGTTTGCATTCCCCGAGAGCCTAGATTCCTAACCAAGTAACGTTTGCTATCTGTATTTGCTCTTTTAACTAAGGTATTCGTCGTTGCACACCACCATTTCATTTGGCAAGAGGCATATACGATGGCGTGGAAAAACTGCTTCTGTGGTGGCAGGTAATCTCCTGACCATGGGCTGAAGAAGCTATGATCACTAGGCTCTTGTTGAATGTTAGGGTAGGACACTGGAAGTCGTTAGCATGCATTAATTGGAGGTCGTAGACACGTCTCATGTCTATGTATACTTTGATTTGACACCTTTAGTTACTTGTGTTTGTCTGTTGAATCTGATCAATGATCAATGACTGCCTTGATTTCATTTGGCCTAGCCTAGGATTTCAGTATATCATTGTGAAGGCTGACGCTACTACTCCACCTGTTAGAATCTGTTATTGATTCTGTATGACTTGCATTCTGAAGCCTTTGTGATTCATTGGGTTGAGACTGTAACATGTGCAGCTGAGAAAAACTTGTGGTCTGGCAATCTGGCCGTCAATGTTATCTCATCTAGCAGAGCTACTAGCCACTTAGTTCCAGGTCCAATCCCTTCTGTTCGTCGCTTCTTGATGCCCCCGATAAGACCTCCACATTGTCCATCCGAGATTTTGCAATTTGGGTTAGAAATTTCTAGGAGGCATCCGGTTTGTCGTTATATGCCTCTTACTGGTCACGTCATAAGTAGTAAATTCTCACCTGGGAGGGGCTTTTATGGAGCTCCTTTACTCCGGAGCACTTCCTTGAGGAGTAAAAAACATGAAGTGTCTCGTTCTTCAAAACGGGAAGCTTTTCCTCCGGCTGTTCTCACCTGTGACAGGAGACAGTCTCGTGTCCTTTTCCGTCGTGTTTTAGCTGCGTTGTGGTACTTCTGCGAGGGTACTTCTAGGAAGTATCTCAGCTGTTGAAGTGTTTCAAGCAAACAAGTTTCTTCGACTAAAGTAAAGTCGCAATGAGGCTAAAAATTGCTGTTTCAACCAAGGTCTCTCCACATGTACAGGTGTATACATGTGTGTGCTTGTAACAGACGAGTAATGGGGATGTGGTTTCGATTTCTATGATGATGCAGTAAGGCGGAGAAGGAGGAGGAGGAGCATAACGGTGCTGTGGAAGCCAAGTCAGAGGCCCCTGAAGCAGGAGCAGGGTAAGTCTCCACGAGGGCACACCTGGAAGGGCAGCTTGATGTCCTTGTTGTGGCTTGCAGTCGTGCGTTTCAGGTTGGCTATGTCGACCAGGTTGACTAGGTCTCTGGGTGGATGGATGCTCCATGCCAGCAATAGTGGAGCAGCTGAGCTATCTGATTGTGGGGTGGTTGTTAAGAGGCTGCTCCTTTTGTCAAGTGACTTATATCATCTCTCTATCTCTCTCTCTGTGTGTACGTGTGGGGGTGGTTGTTGAGAGGCTGCTGCTTTCAGTAAGTGACTTATGTAATCTCTCCCTCTCTCTCTCTCCCTCTCCCTCTCCCTCCCTCTCTCTCTCTCTCTCTCTCTCTCTCTCTCTCTCTCTCTCTCTCTC
>WELA01005616.1:10291-35925 GCA_009602735.1 Mesotaenium endlicherianum | reverse complement strand
GGGGGGGGGGGGTTAAGCGGCAGGGAAGAGCTGGAGTCTTCTGGATGGCCTTAATGGCCTTTGGGGGGGTAGCACGGCAGTTTCCAGCATCTTCCTGCATTCAATAACGTATTTAGTGCTAGGATTGATGTGTAATGCGAGGCAGTGGCTGAGTACATAGATTGGAGACCCTTAGTTTGTAGCTCTGGAAGATTCAGTAGGAACGTGGAACTGGAGACCTCGCGTGATAGAAGAGCTGGTATTTATTCCTGGTATCTGTGTGTGCCTTGGATCAAACATGCAATTTTTTATTAGCTTGCTGCTACGCAATGTTGCATCTTACCTCAGCCTGTAGAGAGGTTAATCTGCAAGGCCTAACTTCGAATTATCACGTGTGATGACAGGGTACCTGTTTCCTCTACGGCCCATTCTTGTATTTTGTGTAAGTGCCTGATGACTCTTTGAGATTAGTGACATGAGATATGGCAACGGAAGTTTGAAATATGAGAATTCCCCGTGTGAAATATGAGAATTCACACACCCTGGATATTCGCTCAAAACTCCTCACAACCTATTTGTATGTGACAACTGCTGTCCTCTTCGTTTCTCTTTGATGCAATCTCCGAGTCTATCCAAATGGTGCAATTTACACCCATATTGTCAAACCCTCACTTGCAATAGCAGGGTATCATGCCGACCTGTTAAAGTATATTCAACCATCAACACTCGTATGCTTGTAAATTACGTGAACACATATTCTGGGTCGAGCACTAACTGCAAATATGTCATAATCAGCTGAATGCTATGTTCGTTGTGCATCACTTGATTATAGATCGTCTCAAATTGCAAGTGAAGCTGCAGAAATGCTTGCCGGGTTGATTAGCGTGTGTGAAGTGTAGAGGAGTAGTGCAATAAAATGGGAACATGCGCTGAAGTTAGTAGCTGTATGATGTTGGAGACATCATATCACATTCGGATCGGAATATTCACATGATATTCCTGATGTGTCAGACTGTGGGAAAAGAGAACCACGCGCTCCACGAACACATGGGAATCACTGCTCGAAGTATCTCTTGAAAGAGCCAAAAATAAGCATAATGGACAAAAACATTCAATAACTTGCTGTTCATTATCTTCCTGTAGTACAATTGAGAAGCTGAACCTGTATAAATATATAGCTGCCAAAGAGGACAATAGCCAGCAAACCCTTCAGAACTTGGACTTATCTTACTTAAGCTATGCTGGAGTATTGATGGTAGTGAACCACAAGAATAAACGCAGGAGGCGACTAGAAATGCCTCCAGCATAGTGATTTGAAAATGCTGTCCTGGAAACTGACTAACAGTCAGACTTAAAGAAGACACGCGATTCTTTTCACATTGAACGTTCAGCACCAGCCTATGCAGCATGGTAGGCAACATACTTCCAACAAATCATGCCTCACTCCTCCCCAGTCATCGTCTTGATCATCACCCCTGCCAGGATGTCAAATGACTTTGACCAGGCCTGGGCCATCTCTGGCGTCCAGTCGAACCCGCACCCACTTTCTAGCGTGTCGAGTAAGGCAACCTTCACAACCTGCATATATATGGAGCAAACGGACCTAATAGAATCAGATGTACCATTCGCATGCATTGCGTGCTGAAATGCATCGCCAATGCAAAAATACACACGGATCCCAAAGGATACATTTCAGATTCTATATCCCACATCCAGCGACTGCGGTTAGCCAAACAATGTGATTGAACACATTTGGCTTCCCAAGCTAAAGACATTGCCACCTGTCTGCCCCTCCTTCCCCACCTCGTTCCAATGCTGTTGGTTCAATCAACGCTGGTCCTAGTGGTGTCACACAATACACTTCACACATCTGAGGCAAAGCTATGAATCTGGGGTCCCACTTTCTAGTCTTTGGGGTCGGGCGGGCGGGCAGGGGCGTAACTCTGCCCGGCAGTACTTTCCAGCTCACTTTGCGGCCGTTTCATCATCAACCCAAGCGGGTGGAGAGGAAGAAGAGGAAAGGAAGGAGTGGTTCTGATTGCTCTGCACAACTTGCTCAACAAGGTTTACTACCAGCCATCAGCAGCAACAAAGACTGGCAGCCGAGAGCAAGAGTGGGACTCCCAAGACAGCGAACATGCTAAAGCCTGCGATCAAGCTTTCCCTCCCTGCTATATGTTTGTGCCGTGGCAGCAACTGCGAAGCCCACCGTGCTCCTAATTGCCTGGGGGGTGATAAAGGAGAGTGGCGTCACCAAGTAGCAACAAAAAGGAACAAAAAAGGGACCCAAAAAGGGACAAAACAGAAGGCATCGAGGACTGGCCAGGGGCCCTTACAGCAAAGTGAGCGGGGACCACGTTGTAGCCCTTGTGGCGGGTGGCCAGGTCCTTGAGCTTTGGTATGAACTCTGCCAAGGCCTCTTCATCTGCCAATATTGACACCGCAGCTCCCACCTGCAACACAGTACATCAAATGCATCAAATGCATATGGCAACAAATATTACGACTTGCTTATGGCCAAAGCTACGGGGCTTTAGTTAGGGGTGAATGAAGCCGAAGCTGGCCGGGAAGATGGAGGTGGCATAATGGGTCTGCTGAAGTACACGGCTATACTTGATGCTAGCGGCTGCAACACAATACAGCATCATTCTCACGTACTATCAACAGCTTAAGCACCGGCAAACTAGTACAACGCAAGTATTTAACCGTGAACTGACCTTGCAAGACGTTGTGCTGCATAGAGGCAGACGAGGCGGCTCTATGTAGTAAGGAGATAGGAAGTCAACTGCTTAGGATGGAAGCAGACCACAGAAGAAGAGGGTGCGAAGAGGGTGCTCGGTAGGAAGACGAGACATACTGTGGTCATGACAGTCAGAGCGTGCTTCTGAAGCCGTATGTTAGTTGCCAGAGGCGTCGTATCGTTGTCCAGAAACGTGAAAAGCCCCGTTGCTGCCGGCGCGATCTCAAATATTCTGCAAGAAGCTTGCAAGGAAAGTGAACACAGTGCTAGGACTAACCGTCTCTATGCAACAAGTTCACACTTTGTGCATCTTTGTCCTCCCAAGACACAGTTCAGAAATATTGGCTGAGAAAATGCAACTCCAAAGAGGTGCATAACACTAGGATTTGTGAATCACGAGAAGCATCTGCAGGAGAACAACTGGTCAATTAATGATGCATGTTCAAGACGAATATAAGTAGACCAGGCATAAGAGGCATAGACTTAAGAACAGGAGGTACTTAGTTACTTGTAGAACAACCGACACCGAGGGCCTGACTGGTCACCTGCTCCTTAATGCTAGGAGGTAGGAGGACAAGGAGCTATCACGCCCAAGTGAGCTAGCAAATCAAAGAAATCCAAGCACTTGAACCGAGGTCCAGGTCCCCTAATGCATACAAGAGCCAATAACTTAATCTATCAGTAGCTTTCATTTGGAGCCAGCCTTGCTAATTCCAGGAGCGAGTCCCATATGAACAACTTGCCATGTGAAAGAATAAGGGAGTGTACTAGCAGGTGACTGAAAGAGGTCTAACTAACCGCTAAGCATTAAGCTGAGGACTTTTACTTCCTATACAGCTTGCAATAGATGAAGACCTTTGCACCTTGGCTCCTAACATTTTATATGTTGCCCCACTCACTCCTCCAATACAATGCACTCAATTCCTTCAGCCAAAAGTTACAATGCTTCTAAGAGACACACTTTTACCCACTCCACGAAACGGCCCTGTAGAAAAGGACATTTCAGCTCACGAAATTTGAGTGGAGTAGGTGAGGATTCTTAGGCAGCTATGGGAGCTAGGTGCTGCAACGTAGAGCCTCCAAGGTCCGTAAGGATGACGAAAATTCAGCGAAGTCACTATAATTCCACATCAGTGAAGGGGGTCATTATCAATTGTTCAACACACTTCTAACTCTTCTCCTCGCAAAGAGGGATGGCAAATGGCTACCTGAGGAAGAAGTTCAACGAGTACTTTTGGATTTCAGGCTCGATCAGACTCCATGATAACTGCAGAAGCTGAGACTCCTCAGCCGTAATTGCCATCTTCCTGCAGCAGATACCTCAACCTTTCTTGAGAAACAAATGTTAGTTCGACAATTGCCAAAAAGACTAGTTGTCGGTTCAACTTTCGCAGAGTCTCAAGAGTTTTCAAAGCTAGACTGCATGCAGGCAGGATGTTGGCTGGTAAGTGACGTCTACTGTGGGATAGTACGATGCCATGAGAATCGAGATGCTATGAATCACTATGGATGTCCTTCAAAGGTGTCAAAAGTCCTCGACCATGGTCACATTTGAGCCTAATCGCCCCTTCGATTTCCTTTTTAAGATCTCATTGGACTATTATCTGTCAGGTGTCTGAATTGCTGGGTCAACTCGCAGTTACCCGCAGGGTACAGTTTGTGGCATTATGTGGCCGACTTTTCGGAACAAGGGGCCAGCTTCGCCGGAGGCGTCAAACCAGGAGCAAAGAGCACCACTGTGGACCTACTGGCACAAATGGATCACCAATATATACGGTCTCTAATTACGAGCGCGCGTGTTAAGACAGTATATGCTGGTGTGAATGGTGCGCTTTCCTTCATGGGGAGCGTCACGCACACGCTCTCACAAATTCCCGCCACAAGTTTCAATTCGCAACTTTACTCCAATTTTTCGTTCACCATGTGCGGTGCAACCGCGTGTCTTCACTTGTATGACGTGCATACGGTTTGCCACTTCTTTCAAATGGTTAGAGCTCTGACTTCTATGCAACATATTCACTGATAGCGACCCTCCATCCAATCTGATTTGGGCGCAACATTCTTTTCCCTTAATCATTCTGCGTCTTTTTGCGTTGTGAACATTTACCTTAGAAGCTCTTGTTTGTCTACTGACGGACTAGTAGGTTGTACATCACTAGATGGAACTTCCTGTTTTCGATCTTAGTCCCTACTTAGAACGTTCTTCTAGAGATGCATGCGACACACCTACTGAAGAAGTTGAGCCTCTTCCTTCCACATCCGGCAGCCATAGAGATTACGACCTCAATTATTCTCTATTGAAGCTCTGCCAGGACTTGGCTACATGTCTCAAAGAGGCCGGGGCCATCGTGGTGCGAGATCCACGGTGCTCAACTGAGGATAATCAGAAGTTTTTAGACATGATGGAGCGATATTTCAGTCAGGCCGACGAAGTGAAACAGCAACATGCCAGACCAGAGTACCACTATCAGGTAGATTTGCCAATGATGATGTCACTGGTCCTCTGTGCATTGCTTAGTGCTGATTCTTCTGGTTTTGAGCATGTGGTATGCAGTTAACTGCTCACTTTAGGTATTTTTAGTCATTCATTTTATTCATAATGATGGTGCGCGTTTTCTTTTTGCCCGGTAGTCAGTGCTGGCTTTTGTGTTTACTTTTCCCGTACATAATTTGCATGCTGCTGCCTTTTGGTAGTGCGTGCGTGGATTACACATATCTCAACAGTAGTGCAGACGCGTTGGAAGACAACATATCTGTGGGCACAGACACCTAACAAAACAGGAAGAATTTGTCCTGTGATTAGGCGTATGGAATTGCAAAAGAGATTTGCGCATGTCGAGGTGTCAGAAAGCATAAACCAGGGTAAACAAGAGTTTGTTCCTTGCCCTATAACGACACTAATACTACCAGCATTTGTTAGTTATAAGTTTCCCTCGTAGCAAGTGACTAGAAGTCAGATGAAGGCAGAGTAGCTCCCAAATTCTGAATACCTGAGGACGTGCATAACTTTCCATTTCTGTTCGTTTCTCCTGACCAGGTGGGCGTGACACCTGAGGGGATTGAGGTACCTAGGTGTGCTGTAGATCATAACCTGCAAGCTGCCATCAGGGAGCAGCCAGAGGAAAACAGAGCACACGTGCCAGCGGGTGCTGATCCCAAGTGGCGGTACATGTGGCGGGTTGGGCCAAGGCCGGATGTCACAAAGTTTAAGGTGAGCGCCGTGTTGACTTGGTCAAAGGAAGAAGCTGCATCTAGGTATTGATTTTTAAGTACGGTTGCGACTAGCACGCCATGGAGTTGCACAATGCTGTCTAACAAGTCAGCAATGAGGGGGGAATGAACATGATGAAGCTATATTCTGAAGACAAAGTTGTACGCATTGTTGGCATGGGGAACAGGTTACCATCTGTTCCTGCTTGGTTGTATTTCTGTGAACTCTGCATAGAGGTCCCCATAATTGCGTGTCGCAAGAAATACTCTACATACTAGTGCCCTGCCCAGGCATTGTTATTGACATACTAGATATTTGAAAACTACATTATGCACTTTGATGCATCTGGTGGTTCTCAGAAACGAACTTACAGCAGGAGGTACTACTCGTGTAGTGTGGGTTGGCCTCAGGGGAGTGTGAAGTGGAGCTCAAGGCAGAACCGGTTTGCAGCAGGAGGGGGCTCATGTTCCGTGGATTTGACCCCGGGCGAGTGTGAACAGGAGCTCAATGCAGAACCGGTCGTGCCAGCTGGCTTCCCGGAGTGGGCAGACGTCATGGACGGATGGGGCCACAAGATGATTGCAGCCGTTGAGGTATGTTTGACACCATGGCTGCCCATGTCAGTAGCGCTTTTGTCTTCCTTGAAGCTATGTCTGCAGTGACACAAGAAGATCTAATAGCTTTTCCTCGGTGAAGTTCTACTTTCCATGATATGGCACGAGTACAGAAGGTCAGGAGTGAGAAGAAGGTTCCGTGCGGCTGTCCCAACTCGAGCACAAGCCCGTGCCCGGGTCAGCACTCGCCCAAATTTACACACTAGACTTGCCGCCGTCGTCCCACTTGTCCCACTATGCGCGGGGCACCAGAGTCCCTCTTTTTGGGAGCTGACAGGGGAGAGTCGCCTGTCACTGCCGTCGGGGCTACTGCCTGCCCGTCTGCTGCTGCCGCGCTGTTGATTTCGTTCGGCTGTGCTGCTGCAGGCCCCTTGCGCGCTCGCGCTCTTCCTCGAGGTCTTACCAAGACTGCATTGAGTGAACAACGCGTGACCTTGTCATAGATGGGTGTCCGCCGTTGACTTCGTGCATGTTTTTCGTCCTCTGCCCATGTATAATTCGCAAATTTGGCTCTCGTTTCTTTGTACAAACACCGTCTCGCGCATCATCGCGCGTGCCACCAGTCCACTTGAGTTTGTTTTACCCCGGGCTCTCTCGCTCTCTCAATCCTATCACGCGCATTGCCGTGTGTCTGTCTCTCATCCCCCGCAGGCCGTAGCGGAGATGGCCGCTCTCGGCTTCGGACTCCCGCCTGCCGCCTTCACATCCCTCATGCGCCATGTAAGTATGTGCCAACGTGAGCACGTGCTTCGGGGGCACCCCCTCCTTGCACTCTTTAAGAACACACCGCGAGTCTCTTTCCCCCCTCCTTCTCGCCACCCTCTTCCATCTACGACGTCAAGAAAAACTTTTACCTTCATTCCACATGCTGGTAGTAGTACTACAGGGGCATGGGCTTGCACACCCTCCCACCTCCACATACTATGGCGCCTGTGTCTGACGCGCCGCCTGAACTCAAACTGGGCTGAGCTGGCAGGGCCCTCACCTGCTGGCGCCCACCGGCAGCGACCTGGCGCGGCACGGCCGGCGGGGCACTGTGTTTGCGGGGTATCACTACGACCTCAACTTTCTGACGATCCACGGCAAGAGCCTCTACCCCGGGCTCCACATCTGGCTCAGCGACGGCCGCAAGGTGCCCGTGAGCGTCCCCGAGGGCTGCCTGTTGCTGCAGGCCGGCAAGCAGGTAGGGGCACCTGGCGCAGCCTGGCAGCCTGTCTCCCCCATTCTCGCGCCTCCCTTGCTCTTTCTCTCTTTGGGCTGCCTGCTGCCGTGAGGTGACACGCAGGTGGGGCGGTTGCTCCACCCAGGCGGGTGTTGTGTCCGTCGTGTTGCACGCGCTTACTCTGCTCTGTCTTTTGCTTCGCTTGCCTGCTTGGTGTCGCCCCTCCTTGAGTGCTGCTGCTGCTGCTGCTGCTGCTGACAAGCAGGCAGGGCACTTGCCTGCAGGCAGACGCTATCCTGTCTGTTGTTTCAAGCTCTCGTCTCTCCACTTCTCTTGTAGCATCTCCTCTCTCGCCTTGCTTCTCTATTTGGTGTGCTCTCTGCCCTGCTCTGTTATAAAGCCTTGTCTCACTTTCTCTCTTCTTCTTCTCCTCCTCCATCTTCTCCGTCTTCTCCTTCTCCTCCTTCGCCTTCTCCTTCTTCGGTTCACAGCCGATGCCTTTGCTCATGTCACTACCGCTCAAACTTTGGAACTGAGTACCGACTCTTGCGCACCCTTCCCTTTAGCCGTGAAGCACTCTCTCTCGCCGCCACACGCCCCTCGGCGCCACATGCCCCTCTCATCTCGCGTTCCAAAAGTTCGGCCTTGTCGTGTCATCGGCACGACCTGCTCCTTCTACGCATGACAAAGTGGCATTTTCTTATAATCTACGGGCCAATTCATGCCCGTTTTTGGGCCCTGTTGCCAGCTGGCAGTAGATCCCTGAATTGAACCCACGAGGTCTCATTGCGAGAGGCGCTGCCGCAGGCCTCTGGCCGCTGCTTGTGCACGTGGTGCGGGCCTTCCAGAGGGCCGCCACTTGGAAGCTTTTGTTTCGAGCGCGACTTTTTCCGCTAGTGACAACGCACTGCCAGGTGGTCAGTCCCGGTCGCGTCTGTCTCTGGTCTCCGGACGCCCGCTGCAGTGTAGTTTGACTCGGGCGTCTCGGGGGCCTTGCTGTCAGAGTGGGAGCGCTACACCTGTCATTGGGTGGGAGTGAATGCAAGAGCGCAAGTAATGGCGTCCTTCTGTTACCCCTTTTGCCGCCCGTCAAGAGAGGACACCTGCCACGCAGCCCAGTAGCTCATCCTCTGCTCTGGCACCCCGCGGGGTGGGCGCGTGCTGTGGGGTGCGGTGGTTGGTGTGGCAGCTGGAGTGGCTGACAGGTGGCGTGTGCAGAGCGGGCATGCATGAGGTCGTCGTCACGGACAGCACTCTGGCGGCGGCAGAGGCGGCCAGGCGGCGCAACGGCAGCCTCTGGCGCGTCTCGTCCACTGTATGTCCTACCCTGCCTTTTGTTTTGACAGCTCAGAGAACAGTATGAAGAGCGAAACAAGTGTGCCCTGATTTCTCTGGGCAGGCCAGCCCAGGCCAACCCGGACTGTGGACGGCCGGTCTTTGCCACTTGTCAATCCCGTGGAGTGGACGTGCATATTTGACAGTAACATCTGCTTCTTCATTTGGGCAGAGTTTGCATGTGCGCGTGACTGTGCACACATACACTCACTCACAAACGCACACACGCGCGCACACACACACAAAAACACACACACACGCACACGCACGCACGCACGCATGCACACACACGTGTGGTCACATGCGGAGGCGTACATGCACCTGGCAAGCATTGGTCCGAAAGGAAATCCTCCTTATTGCAGCTTGCCGCTGGCTTGCGCTCTGCTGCGCACGCGAGTCGTGCAGTACAGCTGCCAGTCTGCACAGCTGCAGATCTGGGCAGAGAATCCTCCACTTCTGGCCGCATGCATGATCGAGCACCATGCGCCTCTGACTTTGTCCTAGTCCTTCTTGCCTAGCGAGGCTGCTGCCGCGTGAGGGACTGAAGGATCGGCTGAGCTGGCACGCATGCAGGTCTTTGGGCACGTCGCATCCGATGCTGAGCTGGAGCCCCTGGGACACTTTGCTCAGTCTGAGTCAGCCCATCGGTACCCGCGCATTCTGGCTGGCAAGTTTGTGGAGGCTGAGCTGGCGGCCATTAACTTGCGGCAGAACGAGCAGAATGAGCAGGAGCAGAACGATCCTAGGGCGTGCTTGATCACGAGTGAGGAGCAGCCTGGGACTAACTTGCCTCCTACTGGGTATCTTACTAGCTCTATTGTTGTCAACTGAAGTTTGTGGAAGAAAAACCTGGGTGCCAACAGGGTGTGACGCTAACATGCTTTCGATGCAGTCTATTCTTTCTATGGCGGGCTAAGAATGCAACTCTGCGACCAAGAGAACTTGAAACTCTGGCATGTCGCTCGTGCCATTCATACTCTTAGGAAGTAGTAGGGCCGTGGACCATGTCAAGCATTTTCTTCATCACGCAAGGTTGGAGGTGAGGAGCTCTTCTGGAGAGGAGCTGGGGAGTGGCCCTGAGTTGCTTCCTGTAGTGCGTATGACGTAAATTATATCATGTACAGTCCTGAAGCTAGCATCTTTTATGTATAGATGATTGCAAATTAGAAGCATGGAAGCCTACTGCACTTGGCCCCTAAAAAATCAATTGTTATACCGAAGCCTACTCCTCAAGACTTTTCCTCTGTCTCAATAAAGAGACTAGTGTATTGAGTAACCTCCAATGAGTATCTCAAGCTAGTCGGTCTACTATAAAGCTAATATATACTGCACATACTCGTTTGATGTTATTGTTTGTGAGGGGACCGACAATTTTTCCCCTCACAAATACACTCCTAACGATCACAACAAAACTAAGCGTCGAAACAGCGCAAGCACTGTTGACACTCAACGTCGACGCTCCGACCTCCCACCCTCCCTCCCTCCGCCATGCCTGCTCCTTCACCCTCACTCTCTCTCTCTCTAACATCTCAATAACAAGCAGGCAGCCACGGCCGCCTGCAAAGGCGAGCGGCCATGGCTGCCCACCAGCGTGCGCTCCTCAGCTTTCGACCCCATGAACCCGTATGACGAGGGAGAGCACCCTCTCCCGCGACCCCATCACGGGCTACCTCGCGGCCCAGGCGAGGCTGCACCTTACTTCTTCTACTCGCCATCGCCACTCACGAGAAGCCCAAAGGGCGCACTCACTGTCTAGCAAAGAATTTATGGCGGACGCAAAAGGGCGGGACCAGAGATAGAGCGTCACCATGACCGACGCTTCTGCATCGTACACAATTTCGAGCGCGTACGGGCCAGCGCTCACGCGAGCGAGGGTCCTTACTGATTTCCCTCTCATAAGAGTTACGTGGGGGCGCCTTACTGACGACAACAAACTACTGCACATACTGGAAACGATGTAGATAACATAGTCCGGCAGCTAAACGTGCAGGCGGGAAAAGTTTGTCAGTGCACCCGCTGACGCCAACTACCTCTACATAACAAGAGCAGTCACTCATACACAACAAAGTTCTGTCCTTGGCATACTCCAATGAATGTTATCTTTCCTCAGATGTTCCGATCTACCGCCAATGATCTGATTTACACCTACCACTTTCAAGGAAATTGACATTCAGTGCATTCACACAAACGCAGTCCCTACTCACGCACTAAATAGTAACTTCCAATTTTGCTCTCAGTTCCTCGATTTGAGCTGGCGAGGAAAAGTTACTCCTGTAGTGCTCAAAGCTAACTGGGTGCTGAAGACTCTAGTTTTCACATATACCAAGATATCACATTAAATCACCATGTCACCCGGTCGCCACGTGCTGACGGGTTTGTGTGAATGTGAGATGTGCCAAACCCAGTCCAGGAGCTAGTTTAACATACCTACGTATTTGCATACTTGAAAAATAGAAGAACAGCGGCAATGGTGGAACAACAAACAAACATTTGAGCCCATTGCGTCTAAATCGGAATCTTCATCAAAGGCTTAGCAATCAGAAACTGCCGGACAACTTGCTATAACTGAGAGCCAAGCACGGAACCTGAGAGTCATTTTTGGCCGCGACCCTATTAAATTTGACAGGAAAGGCCAGCAAACCGACCAAGATTTTGTTTCTGAAAGCACCGTTATTGTGGTCAGTAACTTGCATTCTGCACCTTGAAGCATCATCAATTGCAAATGCCCAAGTAAAAGCACCATGCACGTGTTGCCACAAGACAGCGCAAAGGAGCCAGTCGTACATGAAGCCAACATTACCACAGCACAAAGCAGGATAGTATCCAGCCCAGGTCAGAAAAAAGGAGCGTCAGTGTCCACGTAAATAAAGGGAGATTTCTCCAGAAAATTAAAACTACATAATCGGCATCGTCGTCAGTTGATAAGAAAGTGGGAGATTCAACTCTACGCGCTGAAGGGCTGCATATATACCATACAGGAGCGTGGTAGGTACATCTATAGGGGTTCCATCCATGTGGAAATAAAAATTGTCCCAGTTGCTAGGCACACGAGGTCAGCTTACGCTGGAATGGCCTCGGGAGACTGTGAGGCATCGGGGAAATAGTCTTGCCTGCAACAAGCGACAGGAGGCAGCCACAAAGGTAGGTGAGAGAGAGGGAGAGAGCTCCATCAGAAGCAAACCAGGTCCTCCGCCTCGATGCACTTTGCCGAGCACTTACCTGACCACATGCAGCGCGCACCTGCTCTCCATCTCTCCAACTCTTCAAGAGGGAAGACCAATTGCAACCCGCCCCGATTCATAAGTGCCGGCACAAACGCCGTGCACAGTCCTGAGATGCGTACTCGCCTCTCACTTTCAAATCTGTGCTTGTGTGCGTTCGTCTACGCATGTGTGTGCTTGCCTATGCGTGTTTATGCGCCAAACACGCACGCATGCGCAAGCGCGCGCGTGCAGGCACGTGCCTCATGCAGTGTTCGTGATGCACAACTTGGAGCTGACCTCTGCCAGCCAGCCAGCCAGAGGCACTCGCGATGCTCTCCTCATTGTACAGAGACAAGGGCCGCTAGGAATTCTGCCAGAGCTTCTGCAAGGGAAAACGTGAAGCCAGCACATACGTCCCATCAGGCTGACAGGAACACAAGCTGCTCGATGCACTCCGCACGATGCGAGGAGGCCGAGGCGGACTGCAAGGCAAGGTTCCACCTTAGCCAAGCTCTAGCCCTTTGGGAAGGGGAGAAGCCAACAACCGAGGCAGGGGAGGGGATCCACTCATTCTCGGGCTCGGCAATATGCCCACCTCCTAAAGCCCAAAGGATCAAGCCATCATCTGCCCGAAGCTTCCCTGAAGGTCCCCTGCCCCAGGTGGCGTCGACTGGACAAGCCGCAGAACGGGCGACGCAAACGGGCGACGCAACCAACTCCAGGCTGCCTGGGGCCAAGCCAAGCCATGCCCCCGCTCATTCCAAGTACCTTGGGCTGTGAAGAAGGCCTGAGGGCGGATCGGCTGACCCAGCACTAGCGCTCCTATATCCAGAGAACCCTCTTGCACGCAGAGAAGAGAGACCACAGCTTGACCNATAAAGGGGGGTCAGCAAGCACCCCTCACCTGATCTTTCTGGACAGCTGGTACATGCCGGTCCCAGCCATGAAGATGTTCACCGCGAGCAGGTTGTAGTTTTTCTGCACACCGACACCACCGCCACCGCAACCACCGCCGCCGCCACCACCATCGCCGCCACCGCCACCAGCGCCACCGCCACGGCCGTCATCACCACGACCACCGCCGCCACCGCCGCCACCACACCCATCGCCGCCGCCGCCGCCGCCGCCGCCGCCGCCGCCGGAGTAGCACGTCGCACCACCACCAATACGACCATTGTCAGCAAACAGTTGGGGAACCGAGCGCGCCTTGCGGGGGACCTTCCTGTTCGAAGAGCATGTACCTCACCCCGCCTATACTCCTCCAGACACCGTTAGACTCACAGACTCAGATTCGAAGAAAAAAAAAACGTTTGACGCGATCCTGAGTCCTCATGATGGAGCTAGAGCCTAGCAGAGCTGAGGTGAGCAGGGCTAGTGTTCTCTTTCCCCCGTTGGCGTCATTTGATCAGGTGATTCAACGCTGATGAGGTGAGGGCAGGGGGAGACTGGCAGATGTGCCACCATGCTTGCACTTCTGAGATGCTAAGTGAAATGACGCGCACAGGTTCTGGTGCGGTCCTTATACAAATGTGGGGCAAACAGATAGGCGTGCGCGGCCAGTTCCCGGCAGGCGTGGCTGAGAACACAAGAACACGAGAACACGAGGACGACGAGCCCGAAAGTGCTTACGGGAGTGATGACAGTGCTGTAGCGCGACCAGATGATGCCCGTCGCAGTCACGGCTGCACACGCATAAGTAAGACAGGGACGAGACGTTGNGGTTCAAGGAGTCGACTAGCAGAGTGCGGGAAAAGGGCGGATTCAGACCGGGTGGTGCCGTCAAACAGGGCGGGCGCGGGAGAGCCCTCTGAGAGCGGCCCTGCCGCTACCCTTGCACTCCCCCCCTCTCCTCCTCCTCCTCCTCCAGCTGTCTCCTTCCTGCAGCCGTCTGAGGAGCAACTCTGGCGCCCTCCTGTCCATGTTGCCGGCACCCAGGCTCCAGCTAGCTAGCTCCCTGGGGGGATTCAGCCCGCTAAAACAAATGCCCCATGCCCCCAAATGCAACTCCCCAAGCTCTTCAAGGAGCACCGTGCCCCCTCCTGCCAGCTGGCAGCCCTGATGTCCCAAAGAAGCAGCTGACCAGGGGCACGACGCAGCCAGGGCGTCACAGAGGTACAGAAAGATCTAGTGTGACACATCCGCTGCGACTGGACCTCCCTGCTCCGTGCTAGGAAGCAGAGTTGCGACAGCACCATTCGCAGGGCTTACAATAATGGAGAAGTATGACAAACAAATCTCCAGGGGGACCAGAGCCGCGAGAGCACAGCTCACGAGGGTCTAGAGTGTTCTGGAAAAACCCCAAAGAGGACATGCACAGATCCTGCTAGCTCTCCTGCAGAGCTGCAACAGGGGTCGCTGACTGCTGGCAGGGCAGGCCTCTCCACGCCCCTCTGACCTCCTCACCAACATCGCAAAGGAGGAAGGAAGGAGAAAGGAGGAAGGAGCAAGGAGGATGTAGGAAAGAGGAATCCAACCAGTCCCCAACCAGCGACAACGTAGCATCTTCAGCAGTTCAGGCCCCCTATGAGCTTGGCTTCGAGCTTGACAGTATGAGGCGCACATGGAAAGACTCCAGTGCCCTACTGACACGCCTCTGTGCTTGTTTGCCCATTGCCCAGGTCCCAAGTAGTATGACTGGCGCATGAGCTTGTTGGGAGACCAGGCCAGCTGCCAGGAACTTGACAGCTGTACACTCAACCCTAGTGTAAAGTGACACAAGGACCTGGCCACCCTGTGGCAATGACAGCCTGTGCACTCACTGCTACACCTCTCCTCTTATCCTATCAACCAGCATGTAATTGACTGCCACCTTTGCAGACAACAGAGGGTGGCCCGCAGCCTGCCTGCTAGAGCGCCACCATTTTGGCTCCCTGCCTGGCACCCTGCCTGGCCTATGCCCCGCTCCATGCCTGGCCACCTGGAGGCTGTGCAGCTCCACTGTCAATGAGGGCATTGTTGGGGGGGGTTTATTCTAAGTGAGGTTTCCTAACAAAGAGACGGCAGGCCTTTTAAAAAGGGCTCGCGGAGAGGGGCAGAGGTTCATGTGAAGGCTTCAGCGCTCTTGTCACTTACTCGGCTTCTATTCTTCCCCCTTAAAAAGCACTTGGACAGCATGATCTAGACGCCTAGATACACAACACACACCTATATGCTCTACGTAAGCTGTATCTACTGAGACATACACCTATCAAAAAAAAGGGAGTACGAGGGCCCAACTGCAGTCTGTAGCTGCAGCATATAAAAGCGGTCTCACTTTTTGCCAGTAAGGCATCTTGCATCTTCACATCCAATTTCATTCATGTCGCTAAAAAGGAGACACACACACTGCCTCTCTGTCTGAGAATATACACGTTGGCAGAAAACACAAAATTTTGTATCTGTCTCAGAACATCCACACTAGCATAAAAACCCGACTTTTAAAATGTTCTCGTCACAAAGCATGCCCCCTCGCATCTATGCCTTGGCCTCGCCTGGCGCGGAGAACCAGCTAGGAGCCAAGCTCCAACAAGCAGCCATGGGTATCTCTTCTCTTGTTTGTGCAAGTGATGAAGGAGAGAGCTCCCTCTCTCACCTATTTGCTGCGGGTACGAAACCTTCTCTGGAGGCTTCTGAAAGTCGGCAATATTTGCAATGCTGATTCCCCACTTGAAAGTTGGAGCCCAAAAGTGGACTGTGCAAGACGCCCCACCCACACCATGAGAAACACGTCAGCTTGCTCACCAGCCACATGGCGTCAGTCACAGTACATGAGACTTGTAAGATAAGGATGTACTATGATGACAGTATAC
Source organism: Mesotaenium endlicherianum (assembly GCA_009602735.1). NCBI lineage: Eukaryota > Viridiplantae > Streptophyta > Zygnematophyceae > Zygnematales > Mesotaeniaceae > Mesotaenium > Mesotaenium endlicherianum. The sequence goes on along the minus strand of WELA01005616.1, from coordinate 19,893 downwards.
TGTCCGGCCTACCGCAAGACCAGAGCACCCTCCTAAAGCTCCTGGTACGACTAGACTCCCACACACAGAAGAGTCTTCATAGCACGAGACATATGGAACTCCATGGCAGATGCAACTTCAGGCGACCCAAAACACCAGCCCTCGTCAACCTCACCAAAAAAAATTTACACGACTCAAAGCATTCTACCCACACCAGACATCAAAGACTACTAGTGAAGCACAAAATGCCTTTTTGATCTCTAACTCTCACTGTGAAACTCTACTTCAATCTACTTGATGTTCATCGTCAACAAGACAAGTTTGACATGACACAAAGAAGTTCAGAGGCATCTTTCACCTCCTTCAGGTCCTTCAGCATTTGCAGCATTATGGTGATATGGACCTTACTGGGCCTTAAACAACAATGAAAGAAATAGTGAACCATGTCACTAACATAAGAGAGCAGACAAGCTCGTAGACACGAATCAATCTATCTGACCGAAGCTGCGACAGAAAATTCTAGCTAAGAATGTACGCTTGTTTGAATGTCTAGTCCGACCTGGCGAAAGTGCATGATAGTCTAAGGTACTAGGTAGATATTCAACCCATTATGACCGTGCTACTGCACCTTCAACTAGATCCAAAGTCGAAGAGACACATATTTTGCTCTTGCAAGCGAACGACAGGCATCACCACACATGCTAAGAGGCATGACAAATAAAGAACTGGCTTACTTGTTTTGGGTCCAGCAGGATGGTTCCAGAACGCCTTCGCAGATGAAGCGAAACTCATCTCGCCCACTGAATGACTTGTTTAATAGCGTTATCAAAAGCGGGAACAGAGGGGCATTATAAAAACGACCTCTTACGAAAGTGATCAAGGTGCACGAAACCACACCCCACTGAAATTCGTATCATATGCGTCAATGAGCAAGGCACTCGCTCTGTCCACATTCATATTATGTTCACACTATACACTGGCGCGACTATGTCGAGAATTCCACGGGTGCTCGTTCGCAGAGGACTTCTGAAACATTGAAATAAGCTCTAATATCCAAACGTGTGAAAACGACGCGCAGAAGCATGAGCACCGACTCTGATGAGAATCACAACCTGATTCCAAATGGACACCTGAAATATCGTAGACATATACTTGAATAAATGTAGAGATTTTTGTAAGTTTGACGGCGCCCCACGCATGACGCAAGTCACGACCGCCCAGGCATGAATAGTCAACGTTGACTCACCGACCAGTTGACTAACCTCTGCGTGGTCAGCATTGAAAGTCAAAGTCCAAAGTCACACGGAAGCGTGACTGTGTTGGGTCAAAACCGACACTCAACGATGGGTGGGGTGTGACAGCCAAGTCAGTCGAGAGGTTGACCATGTTAGGACCAGTAAATGGTCCGCACCAGCAGCTGCCAAGTCGAGAACTTGCGAAATAGATCCCGTTAGAAGGTTTAGCGCAGATCTGGACCAAACAAAAGCACATAAAATGATGAGTGATGTGTCAGTTTCCAAGTTCTTAGAAGTCTCAACTATTAAATTGCTGATAGCAAGAGCAAGATTAACCAGTAAAGTCCTCAATGGAGAACTGAGTGAGCCCAGCTAGCAGTGGAACTTGTTAAGCGCGAAGCTTATTAGGAGCGAAATGGGGAGAGAAGAAGGAGCGCAAAGAAGATGGGATTCCCAAGGCCACAGGAGAGCCAAGAAGCCACGCTTCTGCTGACGCTTAGGAGCTTCGCACTCATTGTAGCATAGAAAAGTTAGAGCTCAGGAGTTCCCAAGAAGAGATTCCGTTTTAAAGAAGTAGAGGACTTGCAAAATAGAATCTGTTAGGAGTTCTAGCGCAGATCTGGACCAAACATTACGAGCGTGCAAAGAGTACATGAAATGGTGAGTGCTGTGTTTGTTTCCAAGCTATCAGAAGTCTCAATTGTCGAATTGCTAATAGCAAAAGCAGGATTAACCAGGAAAACCCTCAGGGGAGAACTGAGTGAACCCAACTAGCACTGGAAATAGTTAGGCGCAATGTTGAGCAAAGAGCTCAAGCCAAGCCGGCATAGATGTTGTAATTTCAGAGTTTTGTAAGCTGTGACTTTGTGAAAAGTTAAGCGAAAGCCCTGGAGGGCGATTTTCTCTGAACTTGGTGTTGTTGTGTTTATTTGCTTAGACGTGATTTTTGTAAACTAGAATTTGTTCATTTGTGCAACCCTCAACTTTGGCAAAAGCCTATTTAGAAGTACGACGCTCCTGTCCTACTTCCAAAATTCAGTTGATTGGTTCAGGTGAACAAGATTCCCAAGCAAATTGGAGATTGGGGCCTGTGAGGGCTGCCGGTGCTCAACCTAGAAGGGGACCCGGTGAAATTCAACTGTACATGCGGTTGAGGAGTGGTAGAACTTACCAGCCTGTGGAGCGTGTGGAAGGCTCTGATTGAAGCCAGAGTCCACGAAGGAGTGAGACCTCTGCGCTGCCTGACAACTTGTGGAGAGAGCAATCGTTGAGAGACGAGTCTCGTCAGATCTCCGCAAACGGTGAGAATTCGTCTAGCAAGCATTTCTTTGCACCTAATTTGGGCAAAACGCCAGACGCTTGGGTAAGAGTCAGCAACTACTGGTCACCTTTTGAGATGGCTGGTGATGAAAGGGATGAGAATCCTAAGTTCAAGCTGTCTACAAAATGCTTTAGTGGACGAAACAATGGTAACAGTCTCACTTTTGAAGAGTTTGATGAGGTCTATTGGACAGACTTCTTTCAGAAGATCCAAAAGGATGCTTACTATACACAGTCTGTTGCATTTATAAGTCTATTTCAATTTTTGGATAAGGATGCCTTGCTACTCAATCGCAAATTCCGAAAGGATGAAAACTTTACCCAAGAATGGGCATTTGGAGAGCATAAGGAGGCAAGGGATTTAATAATCTAGAAACAGGCTGTTAGAGTTCGGATGATCGCTTTATCTTCAGGAAGAGCAATACCCGCTGCACCTGTTGAAAGCGTAAACTTAGTTGCATTAACACAGAAGCTAACAGATGCAATGCAGCAACTCAATTGGAAGGCCAGCAAATGGCCGCTACTAAGAATGATGATGCTGGATATATTTAAGACTTATGATGACAATGTGCAAATTTGTCTGAGAAAATTACAAATGCACAAGAACGAGTGAAACGCAGAGCACGACCATTTAATGGTCAACAGGGCAATAGCGCCACAGTTAGGACTTCAGTCAACCGACCAATTGATATGGTGCGTTATACCTAGACCCGTGGGTCCCAACTTAAGGGGTTTCCCACGAAACGGCGCACCTTGCGCCGTGGTCAACCAGGTGGTCACGAGGTACATAGCAGGCTAGGATCTCGTGGTCCCTCATTCTGGACAGCAGGCTTTACAGTCGGATTTCTACTTGCAAGTCATGTGTGCACTTCTGGGTTCGTTCTAATGACCAGCCTTCACAGAAGCTGACATGGCTGCTTCGTCTGCGCTCAAAATGGAGCGAACTAGGACTTTCGGAAAGGTCTTATCAAGATGCATTTGTTGCCATTAGTTTGCTCAATCTAAAGTAGTATGAACAGAGTTATGCCCTCTGACATTTCGGGGTCACATAGTGGACAGATTTCATGGTTTTGCACCTAAGTCAGTGGGATGTGTTTTAGCTACTTTATGGTCATTTGAATGAGAGCGCCTTTGCTATTCAGTCCCCTGATGTTGTGTATGTGCTTATACATGCTTATATGCCTGGTAGGCAAGAGACCATGAGTTTTCTAAAGGAGAAGCTCTAGTCCTCAAGCTCGCCTCTCTCTTGTGCCTTGTGTTGGTGTGCAACTATGGCACACTACAGGAAGTGAGTCAAGAGGTATAGATGGGTAAACGGAATTCATTATAAGGGCAAAGATCGCTCCCTGATTTTACACGCTTCTACCTATCTCTGATCTTATATATTTATATGAACTATATTAATCTTGAATAAACAAGATTCATTTCAATGGACATGTAGTGAAATAGATAGATAAAGTACTTAGTGAAATAAAATACTTTATTTATTCAAGACAAGGATCTTTGAACACAAGTGGTAGCTTCTTGAAAGAGAGATGGCTTCTTGAAGTTAATATATTTTTGGAATTTGGCAAGTACAAGAGTGATTTTTGAATGTCTTTCTATGTTCTAGCTCTTGTTTATATACTTGTACATAAGTAATTTCTAGGAAGGTGCTGTTGATGTGTTGGCACCCGACACATCCCAAAGCTTGCCACCTCTTTCTAGAATAATGTACACATGTCCTTTTGACTTAAAAATGGCACATTTGACTTTTGCCACATGGAGTTCTTCTAGGTCCTTTCTCTAACTTCAAAAATGCCTCAGAAGGTTCAAAGGACATGAACCAAGTCACTAGAGTATCTATTCACGCTTGACGCTACACAATAGTACTCCAAATATATCCAAAGCATTAAAATATATGCAAATTAATATGTTATAATTCAAATCACTACATAACAAGTAATAAAGATCTTTATATCCGCGAGTAATCTTTATGGCATTTTTTGTTGATTGAATAAACAACAAAAAACAAACACACTAGCAGTGAACAAATGCTCGCAAGTCAAATGCAAGTAAACTAGCATCAATAATGCAATCAATTTTTTCATGCATGAGGTAGGCTAGAAGACAGTGCGTATCAATGGCTTCTCGTCTTGGATTCAGATATCTCTCAGTAAGCAATACATTTCCGAATGTCGAACTCGAGAGCAATACCTAGCATATGTACATGGAATGAGTATACAGTTCAACGGCAAGTGCGATGGCACCGTTTACTTGGGAGTTAATCACGTTGGTAGGACCTCGGCTAACCAAATCCACAGCCATCTCCCATCATTCCGAATTGCCATCCATCTTAAGGGTGTCATCTGGCCACTCATTTAGCACACCACACTTAGATGCATAGCTAGGCAGTTTGCTGCTGTCGAGTACGGCAGTCAGCTGACTGTCAAAGAATGTGTCAGCAAGCTGACCCAAGTTAGTAGGCTGACCTAATTGTCTTCATCCTGCTGCTCTCGGCTGAGTCATTCAACTAAGTATCAAATATCTAGCAGACTTAATATTAACTATAGTTCAGCAAGCTGAACTTATTTAAGTATTATATCTAGATGAATATTATATCTATCCAATATACTGATTCATTACAATCCCTCCAACTTAAATTGTTGTTGACTCGACAACACTTCCTACTATTATTTACAACAAAGTAACAGACATGCAACACAATCAACTCAATCTAAAACAGAGACAACAGCCAACTGTGTACCAGGGGCTTGATCTTCTTGGGAGTGAGACCTTGAACCGGATTTCCTTCTTCTGTCTGATGGTCTCCTGAAACCTGGGGGCTCAGACCAAGGTGAACCAAGGGGTGAACGCAGCAACTGGGCAACCTGCTCTTGCACTGTTTGCATGTTGATGGAGACCGCTCTATCCTGTGCAGCTCTCAAACTGACAGCGACATACATTGGCATATCAATAGGGTGCTGCATGACATGGGCTAAGGGTACATGCCCTCTATGAGAGGGGGATGCTGGTTGCCCTCTGGCTGCCTCCTTGGCAGCCCTTCTGTCTACTCTGTCTGACTGAGTCTCACTTCTTGGGGTGGGACTCCTCCTGCTGAAACTCCCCAGCCACTGGAGATCTGGGTCTCTTGGTGGGCTGGTATTCCCAAGCTGCTGCAGGGCTGCCTGTGCAAAGGCACTTCCAGTTTGCTGTAGAGTGGGGGATGCAGCGGGGGTCTGTGCCTCAACAGGGCTTGACTCCTCTCCGGCGCCTTCCTCCTCTTCGTCCTCCTGCTCCTCTCAGACTTCTGGAGTCTCTCTGGTCATCTCCTCCAGCTATTCCCAAGAAAAAGAGTATCCCACTGACCTCCTCCTTTTGGGTGCAGGTGGGGGTTGCTGGGTCCTGACAGCATACAGATCTTTCTCCCCTTGCTTATTTGCCCATTTGGCGTAAGCATGTTTCCCCTTAGAGAAAGAATATCTAACCCTGGTCCTATCCTCCTGTGTCTCCCGACTCATGCAGTCCCTGACTCCATCCAGTCTTGGGTCCCATGCTGCAATGTGAGGTGACAGCATTATCTTCCCCGCAAATCTGCCAGGAAATCGTCTTCCTCAACTCTGTCATTTTGCTGGTCTTTCATGGTGATGGTCATCCAGCGCCAATCAGTGGGTTGCAGAAAGAAAGCACGATCTGTCCTCTTCAAAGTACAGGGGTACCAATGCTCTGAGAAATCCAACTGGCTGGTTTCCCTTGCCAAGAACTCCCAGCTTCTTCTCTCTACCTCGTTATACATGGCCTTAAACCAGTTGTGAGAAGTGGCATCCTTGAAGCTGTCTGTATGCATAGGGATCAACCTGATGACCCTGTCTGTGCCCCAGATCTTAAGTATTGGCACCGTTTCAGATTCACCTATCTGGGCCAATGCTTTGACCTCCCGAATCGTATACCTCACCGCCCTGGCATAGTCATGGTACAGTAGAAGCCCCGTGCTGACCTTTATGTACTTGTCAAAACCTTGGGACGTCTCCCCTTCCCGCTGCAGTATGTCCCTCTGTGACTCACTTCGGCTTCTCTGGGCGTACTTGAAGGCTTCCTCCAAAAGTTCAAAGCCCTTGCCGATCATCGTGTAGCGGTAGCTTTTGATGCTCCTCTGTTCCTCTTCAGCCTGCTGCTTCCGCCTCTCCTCAGCCAACCTTTGTTCCTCCGCCTTCTTGGATTCCTCTGCACCTTTTCTGTCTCAGCCTGGCCTGTTCTTCCTCCTCGTTCCTCTTCTGGACCTCCCGCTGTAGTCGGAGTCGCTCTGATTCTCAAGAAGAGATGGAGGATGATTCGATGTCACCATAGAACTCCTTGTACTCCGCCTCGTCCGCCCTTCTTTTCCTCTTGAGTTCAGACTTTTGAGTCATCCTGCTCAATTATACCACAATGGAGTTAGTGTAGTTATGATATCATGCACAGGATTGAGTACCTTGACAGGTTAGAACGTTGTAGTGGGAGTTAGAGCATGCAATACCTGGTGTAAGTAAATTGAAAGTGTGAGTGTACTTGAGAGAGAAGTGAGTGTGAGCGCAATTGAGTGTGGAGGATGGATAGACAATGGCAATCGGCAATCGGCTAATCCTCGAGATGTTTATACCATTTCCTCCAACTTAATGTTTAAGGTGGGTTGCCTGTTTCAATCGTCACTGGGCTGCCTGTCACAACTGTCACTCACTGTCAACTACTGTCACTTTCAGTCACTAACTGTCACATTTTCCCTCCAACTTAAATGGAGACAGGACCTCCTCTCACCTTCCCATGTCAACTGAAAGTTAGAGAGGTGTCCCAGCCTCCCGAAAATAAAATTGGCATTGGTCAAATGGTCCTTAAATTCCAAGGTGTTCCCAGAGGCATTGTAACTCTTCCATCTGACCGGATATTTCATGACATATTTAGATGATCGACGGACAGAGCGAGCGTCTAAAATCTCCTCGATCTCATATTCCTCAGAATCGCCATCCTTGACAGCGGGGACCAGTCCCGGTTGGACAGGTAATCGACCTGTGAGCAGTCGGTCACCTTTGATGTATGGTTCCAGGAAGGAGACATTACCGACTGGGTGACCCTTGTAATCCGCTAACATGTTCAGTTTGTAAGCATTTTGACCGACACGGCGCACCCCGAATATGGACCTACCCAAACCAGACCAAGCTTTTCTTGACCACACCATGCAGGTGTTGAGAATGCAGTTTGACCAAATCGTCCTTTGAAAATGTCAGCTCCCAACGGTGTTGATTAGCATATTATTGCTGATTTTCCTGGGCTTTGTGCAGATTTTGTTGGACTTCTGACAGGGTGTCAGCAAAATCCTGAGTTAACTGGAGAGACACCGGGTTGTCAATGCCCTTGGGGTGAGTTAAAGACTCCCCTCGCACATATGAAGGAGGCTTAAAGACTCTACCCAGACTGAATTCAAAAGGAGTCTTTCTCGTTGACGCATGCACCGAACTGTTGACCACAAATTGAATTAAAGCAACAGGTCATCCCAATTATCTTGTTTTTGGTTAATATATGCTCTCATCACTTCTTACAGAACTCGGTTGATTCTCTCAGTCTGCCCATCAGTCTGAGGGTGGTTTGCTGTGCTGAGTAGCTATTTGACTCTCATTAACCCCATTAAAGCTCTCCAGAACTTGGAGGTAACTTTTGAGTCTCTGTCTGAGATGATAATAGAGGGTAGCCCGTGTTGGCATACTACATGGTTGTAGAACTGTCTCGCAGTTTTGAGTGCAGTTACTTTGAAAGTGGTGGGGAGGAAAATGACCATTTTTGTCAGTTTATCCACTACTACCAATATAGAATCATGCCCATTGGCAGTTCTTGGTAGTGTTACCACCCAGTCCATGGATATTGTTTCCCGGCGACCAGCTGGGATGGGTAGTGGTTGTAATAGCCCCCCCGGTGAAGTGTGTCTAGACTTATATTTCTGACACTGATCACAGGACTTAACATATTTTAAGAACCTCCCGAGGTAATCCCTCCTAGTGATAATGTTTTGCAAGTTTGCCAACAATTTTGGCTTGCCCCAAATGCCCACCCAGTAAACTGTCATGTGCTTGACTCAATAAGAGTGACCTTATTTCCAAGTTATTAGGAATGACCAGCTTCATCCTGCCTGAAGTGGTTTCAATTACCCAGACTCCTCCCTTCAGCCTATACCCGAGTGCAGTAGCAGGACACACACCATCAGTGGGGCTGGGCTCAAATGTTGGGTCAGAAAGGTAGGCTTCGCTAAGTTGTTCAAGGAAGGACTTTTTCACCTTCAGTGAAGTGAGTGCACAAACGACTTTACCTACAGCATGCTGACTAAAGTTCCTATCTTGCAAGTGAGGTCTTCTAGAGAGTGCATCAGCAGGATTTAACTTCCCTGGTTTGTAGTCAATCTGGACTTGGAACTGCTCCAGCATCTGGCTCCAGCAGTTTTCCCTCCTCAACAGCTTGGACCTCTTATGAAGTGAAACAGAGCTGGATGATGTGTAATCACCTTAAAAGCTTTACCATGTAAGTATGCTCTCCACTGTTTGAGCACATGAATGTCATGATTTATTGAGTCGAGGTTGCCGCACGAAACCAAGCTCCACATGTGTGAACCATCAACCTAGGAAGGCCGACTTTGCATTGACTTTACGCATCCATACGTTGACCTTTTCTCAATTTCCAAGTCACCAAAGTGTAGCGAGTCGAGTCACCTTCCGAATGGCACCGGGTTCGCGTCATTTGGTCAAGTATCGAGCGAGATATGAGCGATCTAGTCCGCGTCACCTACCGGCCCCTAGCGGATCCTCACCAAAGGGCAATTTGTGTTTCAATGTGCACAAGGGACACATTCTTGCCTATTCGTGACCCCCTAAAACCCCTAGCTTGTGCGCACAAATTCGCAAGCCCCTTAGCCTACATAAGCTTTGCATTTCCATAGTATATGTGCATCATTGAGGCTATAACTTGGTGACTGCATCACCTACTCCTAGAGGAAGCTTCCTCAATTTCCAGATCCACTTTTGAGGCGCTATCTAGGTAGAATCACCCAAGGTAAGCTCGGCCAATGAG
>WELA01005604.1:436229-493547 GCA_009602735.1 Mesotaenium endlicherianum | reverse complement strand
GCGGCAGCCGGGCGACCGGCAATGGCGCAGAAGCGCAACGGACCAGACCAGGGCCGCCGCACAGAGGAGGCGCCGCGCCTGCCCCGCTCCTTCCGCGTGCTGGAGACGCCAGCGGAGCCAGCTGCCCTTGCACCACGCGCACTTGCCTTGCCGATGACTACGGTGCAGCTCAGCGCCGAAGTCATCTCGCTGGCGCTACACTAGATGCCAGCCGTCTCCTTTGCAGAGCTTGGCAATGGAGATCACACGGTAGGCAACTCAGCTACTGCTTCATTTGCGTAGGGCCAGCCATCGCGCCTCTGGCGGCAGGCCAGCGTCAGACGCGGCAGCCGCGGTGCTCTCCGCACCCGCGCGACCTGCGCATGAGCGCAGGATGATCAACACGCCTAACGCTGCATTTTTGGATAATTTGCAGGGGATCGTGCTGGTCAACACGTAGACCCCGCAGTGCATCATGTTTGACATTGGCGCCCAGCCAATCCTCATCAGCCCGCGCTACTTCCGTCAACTGGGCCTCTCGTCATCAGACCTAGAGGATTTGCCGACGCGGATCAACACCGCGGCCGGCACTTTTGAGACCGTCACCGGGCGCACACGTCTGGCCCTTCGCTTCATCTTTCGGCCCAACACTCCAGGTGAGACGACCATCCACCGGCACGCGTTGGTCCCTCGCTCTGAGACCTTTGACGTGCTTCTGGGCCAGGACGTTCTCTTTCCTATCGGCGCCGCAGCGGATAATCGGGTGGAACGGGTCTTCTATCGACCTGACTCGCAGTTAGGGGGGACCCGCACGGAATCCGTGCCGCTCGACATCGTGGATCGCCGCACAGCTGAGTCCGCCCTCTACGGCTTCATGGCGCTACACGACAGACGGCTCGTGGTTCAGACCGATAAGGGGGGCCCCAAGGAGGATGAGGTCTCCGTAGGCGCCAACTTGCTTGAGACGCAGGATGAGGACCCCGAGCTTTCTGGCTCAGAGCTCCACCTCACGCCCTAGGAGCAGGCTGACGTTCTAGCCGCACAGGCCAAGGAGATGGTGCAGATCTACGCCGCTCATAATGCCATGATGCGTCAGATGGCGGCGGATGCCGTCGAGGCACTCGCCATCGCCATGGCTGCTATTATTGCTGCAGTGCTCGCCCACGACATAGCGACATCCGCTGTAGTCGCCCCCAGGCCACCGCCTCCAGCGGCGAGTGGACCCTCAGCAAGATCGGACATTCGCGTACGACATGACGTTCCTGTGGGAGTCGCCATGCAGGACCGCATGGTCTCCCAGTCACCCTTGCCCGCATCGTTGCACAGGCCGGGTGACTCCTGGCCGCGCACTACCACATCTGAGGATGAGGCTATGAGGCAGGTGGCGTATCCAGGCAGGTCCGATGACGCGTCGTTGGAGAGCGTTGAGGAGGAGGAGTGGCAGGAGTGGTCCCATGAGGATGCAAAGGAGCTCGCAGCCCAACCATCAGAGGAGCCACCTCCGCCCACGCCTACAGCTTGCGTCCGACGTCAGCCTACAGGGCCTCCCGGGTCCAGCCCTCTCTCGCATGGGACCACTTCCAGTTGAGCCTATCGATGCGCCGGCGGGCCGAGTCATCGGATCCAGCACGACCGTTCGACCAGTAACAAATGCCATGACATCACGAATTTGTTTGCTGGCAACAGCCTGGGCACGTTCCACCTTGTTCGCGCCTCTGCCAGCACCGCCTCCACGGCACCTTTTCCTGCCGCCAACCGGCAAGCTGTACGTGCACGGCAGTCAGGATCCAAGAGCAGCATCCTCGACCCGCGACGTACAGGGCCTTCCCCCTTCGCCGGACCGGCTCTGCGTCTTGCACGCAACACTACGCTGCCAGACCGGCGCGCACAGGCGCTCACCCCTCTCCGCAAGCAGGCCAGGGATATCCGCGAGGTCACGCCTCTGCGCGACACGCACAGGAGCGCACGGGAGGTCACCCCTCTTTGCGAGGAGAGAGAGGTCACTTCTTTGCACGAGACGTGCCCGCGCTCAGTCACACCGCCGTACGACCGTCAGCGCAATATCCGCACTATCGATCATGACGCACAGTCTTCCTCCACCACTGCAACCCATGCATTGTACCAAACGCCGCCTGGCTGGCCTGCCGCCGTCCCGCGCAGCCACATAGCCGGCGACGGGCCGTCTGGGTCACCTCCTTATAAGGTGGCTCGCACCGCTATCCGGTCCCGCGACCGCCATCTCTCTACTACCGTGAAATGAATCGACTTACCAAATAAGCGATTAACAATTAAAAAAGATCTTTATATCAGCAAGTAATCTTGATGGCAATTTCCGTTAACTGGTTAAACGGCAAAGGACAATACACTAGCAGTGAATAATACTCGTAAGTCAAATGCGCGTAAACTAGCATCAATAATGCAAATCAGTAAACTCATACATAAGCAAGGTTAGAAGACAGTGCGTATCAATGGCTTCTCGCCTTGGATTCAGATCACTCTTAGTAAGCTGTACAGGAGAGTTGGCCTCGTTTCCGAATGCCGAACTCGAGAGCAATGCCTAGCATATGTACATGGAATGAGTTTACTGTTCAACGGTCAGTGCGATGGCACCGCCTACCCGGGAGTTAACCATGTTGGTAGGACCCGATTAACCAAATACACCGCCATCTCCCATCATCCCGAATAGCCATCCATCATAGGGATGTCATCTGGCCATTCATCTAGCATATCGCACTTAGATGCATATCAAGGCAGTTCGCTGCTACCGAGTACGGAAGTCAGCTGGCTGTCAAAGAATGTGTCAGCAAGCTGACTTAAGTTGACTTCAGCCTGCTGCTTTTGGCCGAGTCATTAAACTGATAATTATGTAAAGTCCAGCAGACTGATTATTAACTAAAGTTCAGCAGGCTGAACTTAATTAACTATTATATTTAAATGAATATTATATCCACTAATATACTGATTCATTACAATCCCTCCAACTTAACTTGTTGTCGCCTCGACAACATTAAACTGCCAAAGCCTTAAATAAAGGAACTGACCCTGCCCAGCCTCCCCTACTGGCTGTCTTCTCAGCCTGTCACCTTAAGGGGTTGTTCCTGGGGCTTCAGGATCAGGAGACGGAGATCTGGACCTAGATCTGGACAGCCCTCTAGGCCTGTCAGCTGGCCTTCTAAAGAACCCTGTTTGCTCTAAAGTTGGGCCTCGAGGAGAACAAAGGATGGTAGCCTGTTCTTCAACCACTTGGGTGTTGATCCCCACATAGACAGGCATTCCAGTAGGATGCTGAAACACATTGGCTAGAGGTACATGCCCCTGAGCGGAGGGGGAGGCCGGCATACCTCTGACCCACTCGCGTGTCCCTCTTCTGGTACCCCTGTCCTCTGGGGATTTCTGTCTGTGTCTGCTGCCCAATACAGTCAGATCAGCTTCTTCCCCTGCTTGGGCAGGTGGGCTGGGGGAGCGAGCGCGGGGTCCAGTTGTCGCCATAACGGGGATCACATTCCAAATACCTGATCGTGGTTCTTTAGGAAGTGCCACTGCCTGTCCCTGGGTATCCTGAGTACCTGCTGCTGATGCTTCTCCTCTGCCTTGTTCTTCTTCCTCATCCTCCTCATCCTCCTCCTCGGAGAGAGTAGGGGTCTCGTCCACTAAGTCGTCCTGCTCCCTAGTAGACATGGAGTAGTCTACCGACCTCCCTTTCTTAGGGCGCGCTGGAGGTTGCTTGGCCTTCAGCCTGCTGATATCTATCCGGCCTGCATTCTTGGCCCATTTGACAAAGGCATGCTTTCCCTTAGAGAAGTAGTCTCTCCCCCTCCTCCTGTGCTCTTTGGTCTCTGCATTCATATTGCTCAGGCATCCATTCAGCCTGGGATCCCAAGGGGCAATGTGAGGTGGTAGGATGAGATAGCCGTCTAGGCCATACTGGAAGTCATCCGGTTGCGCTCGGTCACACTCCTGCTTCTTATTTGTGACGGTCATCCACCTCCAGTCTGTTGGCTGCTGGTAGTACTGGGGTCCGTGCTCAGCCTTCCTCAGTTTACACGGGAACCAGTGGGGAGAGAACATCTGCTGTCCTGCTTCCCTGGCCAAGTACTCCCAGCTCCTTCTCTCAACTTCATTGTAAGCTGGCAGTAGTGTGAGGTAGAATACCGTATCCTTAAAGCTATCGGGCCGCATGCTCACCATCCGGATGAGTCTCTGATCTCCCACTATTCCCGGTATGGGGACCGGCTTGTCCTCTGAATCATCTGCAAGATACCGGGCCTGCTCCGCTGTATAGCCCACCATCTTGGCATAATCTTCGTAGAGGACCACACCAGTGTGTGTCTCGATGTACCTATCCAGTGCTGCAGCTCCTTCCCTCTGTAGCAGTGTTGTCTGTTCCAGCCTGTTGATCTCCTGGGCTGCCAGCAATGCTTCCTTCAGGTTATCAAAGTTTTGCCCACCCACCACAGTATACCTGTAAGTGGCCAAGCTCTTTTGTCTCTCCGCTTTAATCTTTTCCCTTTTCTCCTCCTCTGCCGCTGCTGCTTCTTCTTATTGTTTCTTCTGTCTCTCCTCCTCAACTTTCCTGAGGTTTTCCGCTTCTTGATCCTTCTTCCTCTGTGCCTCTTCTGCCGCCTCTTGTTGTCTGCGGACCCTTTCCTGTTCTCTCCTGGTGAGGGACATCGCCGCCAGCTCCTTCTGGTATTGCTCCATTGTCCTCCTGGCTTCTTCCGCCTTGCGCTTTCTGTCCTCCTTTTGTGTGGTGGGCGCCATCCTGTGCATGTAACCAGGGCACAAGTTAGTAGGGTATGGACCTTTGTCATAGGGATTGCAGGAAGTATGTTAGTATTAGTATAGTGGATTCGATGCTGTTTACCTTACAGGATGATTGCTAAAAGTTGACGTAGTTGCGATGCGCTAAACATAAACGTATGATTGTGTTGTAGGGTGAGTTAAGTGATGTAGTGTTGTGCGAGGCCCTTTTTCCTTCAGCTCAAGGTGCTTTATGTGGGCCAGGCTGTCCCCTCTGTCACTATGCTGACATTTAGGATTCACGTAACTGTCCCTTTATCGCTCTCGCTCACTAACTGTCATATATTTTCCCCTCCAACTTAAATGGAGACAGGACCGCCTGTCACCTTCCCGTGTCAACTGAAATGACAGTTATGGAGGGACTCCAGCGGCCCGAAGGTGGAACCGTTTCAACGCCCCTTTGGCATTGGTCAAGTGGTCCTTAAACTCCCAAGTGTCCCCAGAGGCATCGTAACCCTTCCATCGAATGAGGTATTTCATGACATATTTAGACGATCGACGGACCGGGCGAGCGTCCAAAATCTCATCGACCTCATATTCCTCAGGGTCGCCATCCCGGACAGCGGGGACCGGTCCCGGTTGGACAGGTAACCGACTTGTGAACAGTGAATCACCTTTGATGTATGGTTCCAGGTAGGAGACATTAAAAACCGGGTGACCCTTGTATTCAGCTGACATGTTCAGTTTGTAAGCATTCTGACCGATACGACGTACCACCGAATATGGACCGACCCAAACAAGGCCAAGCTTTTTCTTGACCACACCAGGGAGGTACAGGTGCTGAGAATGCAGTTTGACTAAATCCCCCTTGGAAAGTGTCAGTTCCCGACGGTGTTGATTAGCGTATTTTTGTTGGTTTTCTTGGGCCTTGTGCAGGTTTCGTTGGACTTCTGACAGGGTGTCAGCAAACTCCTGAGTTAACTGGAGGGAGACCGGGTTGTCAATCTCTTCAGGGCAAGTTAAAGACTCCCCCAGTACATTGAAAGGAGACTTAGGAACTCTACCTAGGCTGAGTTCAAAAGGAGTCTTGCCCGTGGACGCGTGCAGCGCACAGTTGACCGCAAACTGAATTTGAGGCAACAGGTCATCCCAATTATCTCGTTTTTGGTTAATATATGCTCTCAGCACCTCCTGCAGAACTCGATTAGTTCTTTCAGTCTGCCCATCAGTCTGAGGGTGGTTTGCTGTGCTGAGCAGCTCTTTGACTCCCAATAATCCCATTAAAGCTCTCCAGAACTTAGAGGTGAATTTTGAGTTTCTGTCTGAGATGATACTAAAGGTAGCCCATGTTGGCATACTACATGGTTGTAAAACTGTCTCGCTGTTTCGAGTGCAGTGACTTTGACAGTTGTGGGGATAAAAATGACCATTTTTGTCAGTTTATCCACGACTACCAGTATTGAATCATGCCCGTTGGCAGTTCTTGGTAGTGAGACCACCCAGTCCATGGATATAGTTTCCCAGCGTCCCGCTGGGATGGGTAGTGGTTGCAAGAGACCTCCGGGTGGTGTGTGCCGAGACTTATTTCTCTGACACTGGTCACAGGACTTGACATATTTCAAGACCTCCCGGGGTAACCCCTCCCAATGATAATGTTTTGCCAGTTTGCCAACAGTTTTGGCCTGCCCCAAATGTCCACCCAGGAGACTGTCATGAGCTTGACTCAGTAAGAGAGACCTTATTTCCAAGTTATTAGGAATGACCAGCTTCAGCCTGCCTGAAGTGGTTTCAGACACCCAGACCCCCCCCTTGAGCTTATACCCGAGTGCAGTAGCACGACACACACCAGTAGTGGGGCTGGGCTCAAATGTTGGGTCAGAAACGTAGGCCTTCCTAAGTTGTTCAAGGAAGGACTTTTTCACCTTTAGTGAAGTGAGTGCACACAGGACTTTATCTACAGTATGCTGACTAAAGTTCCTTTCTTGCAAGTCAGGTCTTCTAGAGAGTGCATCAGCAGGATTCAACTTCCCTGGTTTGTAGTCGATCTGGACTTGGAACTGCTCCAGCATCTGGCTCCAGCGGTTCTCCCTCCTCGACAGCTTGGACTTCTTCTGAAAGTGGGTCAGAGCTAGATGATCTGTAATCACCTTAAAAGCTTTACCATGTAAGTATGCTCTCCACTGTTTGAGTACATGAATGATAGCTAGCAGCTCTTTATCATGCACTGAGTAATTAATCTCCGCTGGATTAAATTTCATAGACTCATACAACACAGGATGCCACTCCTGCCGTACCTTACCATCCTTTGTGGTTTTGTCAGCAGGCTGCAACAAAATAGCACCCATGGCAAAATCAGAGGCATCAGTAACCACCTGCACCGGTTTGCTGGGGTCATACACGGCTAGCACTGGGGCAGAACAAAGGGCATCTTTAAGGGTCTGGAAGGCAGCCTGCTGCTCTTCCCCCCACACATACCCGATGTCTTTCTTAGTAAGGTCAGTCAGTTTACTGGCCTTTGTGGAATAATTCTCAATAAATCTCCTATAGTAGTTAGCCAACCCGAGGAAGGATCTAACTTCAGAGACAGACTGTGGTACTGGCCAGTCCCTTATGGTCTGGACTTTCTTAGGATCCACACTGATGCCCTCTTTACTGACAACGTGGCCTAAGAATTCAATACTTTCCTTAAAGAAATCACACTTGCTCATTTTAGCATACAAGTGATTTTTCCGCAGAGTGTCCAGCACTTTCTTTAAGTGTTCAGTGTGCTGAGCTTCATCTTTAGAGAAAATTAAAATATCATCCAGGAAAACTTGCACAAACTTATCCAAATAAGGTCTGAAAATGTCATTCATAGCACCCATAAAGGTAGCAGGAGCATTAGTCAGTCCAAATGGCATCACGTTGAACTCATAGTGTCCATAACGTGTGCGGAAAGCAGTCTTGTGTTCATCCCCCTCAGCAATTCTGATTTGATGATAACCACTCTTGAGATCTATCTTACTGAACACCTTAGCGCCAGACAGGGTATCAAGCAAGTCCTCGATTCTGGGTAAAGCATACTTGTTCTTTACTGTAATTCTGTTCAGGGCTCTGTAATCCACACACATCCGCATACTGCCATCCTTTTTCTTAACAAATAGGATAGGTGCGCCGTACGGTGATTTACTGGGAGAAATGTAACCATTTTCCTCCAGCTCTGCAATCTGTGTTTTCAACTCCTCGCTCTCCAAATAAGACAAGCCATAAGTGCGTTGCCAGGGTGGCTGGCTACCAGGTAATAGATCAATCCTATGATCTACTTCCCTTTTAGGGGGTAGTCCTGGAGGCATGTTAAACACATCAGTGTACTGAGCAACAATTTTTGCAGCAGTAGGGTGCTCCGGAGGGCTTACCTTTTTCTCAACCACTTCTTCAGGTTGAGGAGGTACCTCTCTTAGCAGCAGACAGAACATTCTGTCTTCCTTCTGGTTCCAGCTTTTGACGAACTCCATTGCATTCAGCAACTTGCATCCTTCTGGAAGCCTCTTCTTTTCCTTCATTTGCCATCCACACAGGACAAGAGGAAGAGCACTGGTGGGTGCCAAGTCAGTCTGCCCATCACTGGCTCCTCTCACTTTAACTGTACCTCTGCTCCAACACACTTCAGCTTGATGTCTATTAAGCCAGGACCTGCCTAGCACGAGATCATAAAAGCCAGTGTTGAGTACCTCAAATGTAAGCGTTTCAGTTAGAACTGCAATGCCAGAACCTAACTGGACCTCAATAGGCTTGGTTATAACTCCTCCCGGGATACTTGAGGCATCTCCAAGGAATATTTTTCTATTCCCTTGGGTGACAGTAGGCAGCCTTAGCCGCTTAACTAAGTCCTTGTGGATAAAAGTATGTGACGCCCCTCCGTCAACAAATGCCCTCACCTTCCTACCTGCAATCATGCAATGCAGTAGGATAGGGGGGACTGTCTTTTCCTGACTTTCGCATTGTTCTCCTGACGTAGCAAAGAAATGTTGGACATCAGGTGGAACAAGAGCATCCAGAGTGTGCACTCTCTGGACGTCTATATTACTGATGGTCTCCTTTATCTGTTTGTCAGGCATGCATAGTGAATCCAGTTCAGCAGGACCCATAATACCTGCTACGAGGGCAGCTAGTGACGACTCACTATCTCTAGCATCCTCACAGTCAGTAGACTGGATTACTGACTGTTGCTGTCTTTTAAAGGTTGGTCTTTTTTCTCGACCTTTGGCAGGTGCTTGACTGGGCACTGTTTTCGGTAGTGACCCTTCTGCTGACAATGTAGCAAGTGGATTTTGCTGAGGCTGGTCTCGGCTTAGTCCTACCACCACCCCTTCCATAGCCACCTCGAGAGGAACTACCTCTACCTCTAGACTGAATAGCATTGTACTCATACTCACATTCATCACCCTGATTACCCTCAGCCTGGTCTCCTTCAACTGCATTGTAGGAACCGTGGGGCTTTTTGACAATCTTAGACACCAAAGCGTTACTCTGGCGCTTGTGATTGAACTGCTGCTGATCCCAGGCGTCAGCATCCTGGATCAAGTCAGCCAGTTTTTCATACTTTTTCTCAGCAAAATGACCAGAGACCTCGGATTTCAAGCCATACCTGAAGTATGCTATCCTATACCGTTCTGGCAAATCAGGCTGCTTCATCATGTTCTCTTGGAACTTTTGAGCAAACTCAGCAACTGAAGTGGTCTGCTTCAGTGTCAGGGAGATCATCGCATAGATAGCTTTCTCCTGCTGGTTGATGACATCAAACTTCTCATGCAACTTCTCGACAAACTCTACCCACGTAGGGTCACCGAGTTGCCGAGCCTTACGCTCTTCCTTCCAGTAAAGCCACCAGTCTGCGGCACTGCCTTTCAGTAGCGCACCGGTGTGCCTGACCTTCTCGTAATCTTGCAGTTCTGGGTAGTTCTCCAGCCACTGCTCAACATCCGCGAGAAACTTGATCAGGTAATATTTTCTGTTTCCCTCAGGATCATAGTCCTGGGGAGGTTTCGGCTTGGGCTTACTAGGCCCTCGGCCACCACCACTAGTGGTGTGAGACCCCAGTTGGTCTCTGTCCCGGAGTAGGGACATTATGATTCTTTTGTCCTCCTGCTGGGACTGATACATGGTCGCCATTTGCGACTGCATCTGAACGAACAATGCTCCCAAGTCTACATTTTGGGGTGGTAGATTAGCAAATGCAGCAGCAGCATTGGCATCTACTCGCTGAGTAGTGTCCTCAACAATCCCTCTTGCTCCTGCAGCAGCAATTCCTGCCGCATTCAGCCGGTCACGTATTTGACCTAGGGGTACATTGAGTTGTACGGCAGGAGGTGGGTTCAGAACATTGGCCCTTGATGCCATAAGTTCTTCAACAGTGCGCTCGTCAGCTGGCTGTCCTTCCCTCCTTTGTATATCTTCAGCGGCCTTTGCTACTTGTTCAGCTTCTAGTCTGGCTATCTCCTCCTCAGCTTGCTGAGCTGCGACTGAGGCAATAGCAGCTGCCTCATCTGCAGCCTCCCTAGCTGCAGTATCCGCTACTGCTTCCGAATAGGTACGGTTTCCCGCTACATGGCTTTCCGCCTGGTTTTCGACATTCTCGTTATCCTGGTTCTCCATGTCTCGGGAGTTGCTAGTTTGAGACCTTGTCCTTACCATACAAAGAAGACTGTGATAACTGCTCCGATACCACTGAAATGAATCGACTTACCAAATAGGCGATTAACAATTAATAAAGATCTTTATATCAGCAAGTAATCTTTATGGTAATTTCCGTTAACTGGTTAAACGGCAAAGGACAATACACTAGCAGTGAATAATACTCGTAAGTCAAATGCGAGTAAACTAGCATCAATAATGCAAATCAGTAAACTCATACATAAGCAAGGTTAGAAGACAGTGCGTATCAATGGCTTCTCGCCTTGGATTCAGATCTCTCTCAGTAAGCTGTACAAGAGAGTTGGCCTCGTTTCCGAATGCCGAACTCGAGAGCAATGCCTAGCATATGTACATGGAATGAGTTTACTGTTCAACGGTCAGTGCGATGGCACCGCCTACCCGGGAGTTAACCACGTTGGTAGGACCTCGGTTAACCAAATCCACCGCCATCTCCCATCATCCCGAATAGCCATCCATCATAGGGATGTCATCTGGCCATTCATCTAGCATATTGTACTTAGGTGTAAGTCAAGGCAGTTCGCTGCTACCGAGTACGGAAGTCAGCTGGCTGTCAAAGAATGGGTCAGCAAGCTGACTTATATGGACTTCAGCCTCCTGCTTCCGGCTGAGTCATTAAACTGATAATTATGTAAAGTCCAGCAGACTGACTATTAACTTAAAGTTCAGCAGGCTGAACTTAATTAACTATTATATTTAAATGAATATTATATCCACTAATATACTGATTCATTACATACCGCCATATGCACTGAGATCATACAGCGCCGCCAGCGGGAGCGCGTCCAACTCGTATCTCTTTCTCCGCTGCGCCCGCGAGTCCAACTCGCTCCACGTCAGCTCGTCCGTCCTCGACAGGCGGCACATTGGGACAAGCGCTCCGTCTGCACAGTGCCCATTTAGGCGGATCTTTGCGAGCGTCAGCGTTCGTACTTCAATCAGCGTCCCCAGCTGCACCAGCGCACAGCTACAGAGCAACTGGCCCACGCCGCTTCACACCACGCCAACCACAGGGCAAGAGACGGGTGGCAGCTGCAATGCGTACAAGACGCGCAAGCTATGGCCCGCCCAGTTCCCAACGAAGCATTGCAGGACGCGCGCGCGCGCTGGCGCACTTACCAAGCGCATGCTCGCACCGCTCGCCCACAGCCGCTGCTCGAGTGCATTCCTTGGCTTACTCGTCACTACGCAGAGCGCGTGGTGGCGGCCCTCCGCATGGGGCCCCATCAGCACAGTCTTCTGCAATCCTACCCGCCACCAGCGCAGGCAGGCAATTCCGCCGTGGGTTGTCGCCCCCTTCCTACGCCTATCTACACCGCCCAGCTCGACGAGCGTCCCGGCGGCATTGTCCTTGTCGAGCTCTTCGCCAGCATTGCGACAGGGTTGCTGGCCATCCTGCAGGCTGGCATCCCCGTACGTCGGTACGTCTACGTAGACCCTGATGGCAAGGCACAGCAGGTGGCCCGCAGGCAGATGGCCTTGTGCCACGAGCGTTTCCCTGACCTCTTCTTTGAGCACGCATTCTTCCATGCCCAGACCGACTAGCCCATGGACATCCGCAACATCACCGTCGAGCACATCACACGCCTGGGGCCCATCAACCTCATCATTGCTGGGTGGGAGTGCCAAGACTTCTCCATTGCAGGACAAGGAGGCGCGCTCGCTGACCCGCGTATGGCCCTATTCTGGCATCTGCTCCGCATCCTCAACATGGTTGAGGACCGCCAGCCGCCGCACATACTTGCCTGGGTGTTAGAGAACGTGGCTGTACGCCACGATTCTTGGCCCAACGTTAGCGCCAACTTTGCCCTCTGCAGCAACTACGTCGGCCGTGAGGCCGTCATCGACGCTGCCCAAATTGGCTCCTTCACGCACCGCGTGTGCGCTTACTTCACCAACCTGGCCATGCCAGGCACGCTTGAGGCATTGGCGGCCGCACATCCACGCCACACGCGCAACATTGATTCTATCCTCGACGTGACGCGTCTGGCCCAGCGCGTGGTCGCCCTTCCACATCCTTCTCAGGCCCAGTGCGAGGTTCTCCACGACATCACGCGGGCGCTTCCTACGTTAGTGAGTTGCTACGACAGCGCAGCATACGTGGGGGACCAGCGCGGCATGATCATTAACCTCGAGACCGGCATGTTCCAACGGCCCCGTGCCGTGGAGATGGAGCGTGCGATGGGCTTCCCTTCGCACCTCACACAGGTGGACAGCATCACCGAGGTCAACCGCATACGTCTCCTTGGCCAGGCTACCGATGCCAACGTCTTAACGTGGATCCTACTGCAGACGCAAGCCCTGACTCCCCTCTACGCCCAGGCTCGTCATCCTGAGATGGACCAGTCCTACGACGCCATGGACCGTGATTCCAACGGCGACGGCCGCACCCCGCCTGGTACGACCTGGCATTCCCAGCGGGAGGGTCCTGCTTCCTAGCAGCCGCCTGCGCCGCGTCTTGGTCCTGGTTCTGGTTCGCCCGGGGGGAGAAGGAGGAGACAGGAGTCCTCACAGCGACCCAGGGAGTTTCGCTCCCCATTTCTTTTTCCACGCTCTCCGCCGACAAGTGGTGCAGGGCAGCTGGCAGCAGCTGCCGAGGAGGAGGCACCCGAGGCACGCCAAGCGCACCCAGCTGCAGGGCAGGGGACGCCAGCAGCAGGGCAGGAGGCGTCAGCTGCAGCGCAGAAGCCACCACCAGCTGTCCCTACTTGGAAGCTGGGGGGGACTCTCACTGAGGCACAGGCTGCTCAGCTGACGGCATTGTTGGATGCACGGCGCAGTGCCAGCTTTGCCAGCGGCATGCACGATCTTGGGCGCTACACAGGCGACCCCATGAGGATTCCCCTCTAGACAGACGTGCCCATCTTCCAGAAGCGCTATCGCTACAGCCGCTTTGAGGACGACCTGATCAGCACGCAGACAGGTAAGCTAGAGGAGTGTCAGCTCATTCGTGAGTCTGCCTCCACCTACGCTGCGCCCACAGTCATGCCAGCTAAGAAGGACGCCTCAGGCAATTGGTATGAGAAGAGGATGTGTGGTGACTATCGTAAGCTTAACGAGGTCACTGAGCAGGACAGATATCCTATGCCAACACTTGACGAGATCTTCGATGACATTGGGGCTTGTACTTGGTTCTCGGTGCTGGACTTGAGGCAGGGCTTCAGCCAGATACCCATTGCGGAGGAGGACCAGCACAAGACGGCTTTTTGGAGGTCGCAACGTCTCTACAAGTGGAGGGTTATGCCCTTCGGCTTGAAGAACGCACATGCTACCTTCCAGCGGGTCATGGATAAGGAGTTGGCAGGGCTCTCCTTTGCCCGGTGCTACATCAATGACGTGCTCGTCTTCAGTGAGACGTTCAAGGAGCACGTGGCGCACATCATTGCAGTCTTGGACAGCTTGGAGGCCGTTGGGCTCAAGTGCCATCCAGGCAAGTGCACCTTTGGGACTCAAGAAGTAGAGTACCTTGGGCATTTCTTGTCTTCCAGTGGTCTGGCCCCTCAGCTGGCCAAGATCTCGGCCATCATTGGCATCCCGCCGTCAACCAACCTCTCGTAGCTGAGGGCCTTCCTTGGCATTGCCAACTACTATCGCCGCTTTGTGCCTGGGTTCAGCAAGCTGGCCAAGCCGCTCAACGACTTGCTACGCAAGGGTGTTGCCTATGTATGGGGACCAGAGCAACAAGCGGCGTTTGACAAGCTCAAGGAGCTGTTGGTGAGCGCCCCAGTACTACGGCGGCTTGACTATAAGAAGCCCTTAATCTTCCACACCAACTGGTTGCAGGCAGGGCTTGGAGCAGTGCTAGTGCAGGAGCATGACGGCTTCGAGCATGTGGTGGCGTACGCCAGCCGCAGCAAGAACCGTGCTGAGGGCAACTACGACTCATATGAGGGGGAGTGCCTGGCAGCTAGCTGTATGGGCGATTGTGCATTTCAGGCACTATCTCTACGGCACCCACTTTCGCTTGGTCACCGACCATCAGCCACTCAAGTGGCTCATGACGTCGGAGCGCTTGACAGGCAAGTATGCACGGTGGGCGCTCATCTTGCAGGAGTACACCTTTGACGTGCACCATCGTCCAGGGTCGACGAACCTGGACGCCGACAGCCACAGCCGCAACCCCCTGCCCTCTTCAAGGGACCTCACGGTAGCCCGCCGCGATGAGGATGAGCCAGTGGCCTGGCACGCGGCGGCGTTCTTGGCCTTCACCGTTGACGGCAACGTGCGGCCCGCAGGGCTCACTAGCCTAGACATGGTGACCGTCACCACTCGGCGATTGGCACTGGCAGCAGCGGAGGAGCAAGACAACTGGCAGCGCAAGCCAGAGGACGTGTGGGACAACGCCCCAGTGCTGCACTACGTCACGGCCAAGGAGTTGGCCCCAGGCATCAGTGCACGTGAGCGCGACCGCATCGTCAAGCGCAGCCGGGACTTTGTCTTCATGGAGGGGCGCATACGGCAAGTAATGGCGGACGGCTCCGTCTTGGTGGTTCCTGAGCTTGCTATATGCAGCCAGCTGGTGCGACGTGTACACAAGACGCTTTGACACTTTGGTGTTAAGCGCACTCTAAGCCTCCTCCAAGCTGAGTATTGGTGGTACGGCATGACTAAGGTCGTTGCCGACATCGTCAGCAGCTGCACTCTTGCAACCGGGTGCGCTCGAGCTTCACAGCTCGCATCGTCGCTCTCAGTCCTCTCTCTATTGAGGGGCTGTTTTACAGGTGGTCGCTCGACTTGGCTGGGGAGCTGCCGAAGTCTCGCCGAGGCAACCTCTATGTATTGGTGATGATTGAGCACATGTCCAAGTGAATTGAGCTTGTGCCCTTGCCCAGCAAGGCCAGTGAGGGGATTGCTCAGGCTTCCCTCGACCAGGTCCTTAGCCGCTTTGGCGGCTGCGCTGAGGTCCTAACCGACCAAGACAAGGAGTTCTAGGGCAGCTTTCAGAAGCTGCTAGAGCGCTCGATGATCGACCACCGCAATACCTCCCGCGACCATCCCCAGGCTGACGGCCTTTCTGAGCACATGGTGCAGACCGTCAAGCTTGGGCTGCGGAAGTATTGCCTGGCCCATGACAACACCCACTGGGACGACCCCCTCCCATGGTTGGCTAGGGGTGCAGGTTCAGTAAGCAGGCCTCTCTGGCCTCACATTCTCCCTACTTCCTTCTCTACGGCCGACAGCCACTCCTGCCCGCAGCAGCTAGGACCGTGGCCGAGAACGTCTTGGACTTGGACAGTCCCGAGACATGGAGCGCTCTTATCGGGCAGCGTACACAGCTCTTTCAGCGCCTGATGCCCATGGCCATGGACAACCTCAGCATTACTCAGCACCGCGACACACTGAGGTTTGCCATGACTCGTGGAGAAGCCTACCGCCCTCGGGTGTTGCAGTTCTTTGCAGGTGACTTCGTGTACCTGCGACGCCAGACGAAGAACACCCTCGACACCAGCAGCTCGCCCGTCATCCTGCGCATCAAGCGTGTCTTGGCATCAGGAGTTCTAGAGTTGGAAGGCGCAGATGGTCGTCTTCACAAGGACCACACGAAGAACTGAGGACCATGCCACCTTCCTAACCTTGACATGCAGGTTCATCCCCCGAACGCGCGACCGCCCAAACACTGGGCGTGCCAGATCTGCTAGAGCCCCGGCCAGGAGGCCAGGATGCTGCTCTGTGACAGCTGCAACCTCGGCTTCCACATCGGCTGCCTCGACCCGCCGCTGGCCCGCGTGCCAGCTGGAGACTGGTTCTGTAGTGACTGCACTGCTTTAGCTTCAGGCAGCGATCACAACCCATCAACTGGTGGCTGAGAGCTTGGGGGGGAATTAAAACATTTGACGCTTGACTGTCTTTTTGGCTATAAAGCCACATGTACTACAGACTTTATTGCAGCAAAGCCTGCTTGCTTATTATGCATCGCTTGTGTCGATGATACGCACTCGATCTCCTACCGCACGACATCACTCACCCTCCCTCGTCCCTCGCAAGCCCTGTTGTCGCCGCGTTCACAGTGACCACCGACGATCTCAGTCCTCGCAATCTTTCCGACCCTAATTACCTCCTCCGGCACGACACTGAGCCCCCTCACAAGCCTCTCTTTGCGTGTTCTACTCAACCCGTCTAGACATCTCCTTTAACCTACACCATCCCTTCTGCTACCCTTCAGCAAATTCACGCAGCCTTACACCGCCAGCATCTATTCCCAGTCCATCCACTCTGGTTTTGCCCGCCGCGCGCCCTTCCTCTCCCATGGCCATCAACACTACCCCTGTGCCCTGGTTGCCACTCCCAAAAGGCATTACATTGCTAGATTTGTTTGCGGGGATCTCTTCCACCGTTGCAGGATTGTTACTTAGCGGCCAGCGCATTGCCCACTACTATTACGGTGATAACGACCCAGTTGCTTGGCTTGCTAGCCAACACCACCTCGCAATCCTCACTCTAGCTTTTCCCACTTTGCTCAGCTCTCTCCTCCTGCTTACTTACTCAAAAACGTTAACTCCGCCGATGATATTCAGGCACGCGTTTGCTCCGACTTCCTCACTACCACATCCATCGTTGGACCTGGGGTCATACTGGAGGCCGTTGCAGTTGGGTCCTACGCTCACCGTTCTTGTGTGTATTGGCAAAATTTTATTACACCCACCGCCCTCACACCTCTTGTTCACCACATGCATGCACACCCTCCACGTCTCACCGTCTCTTCCGTCCTAGCCCCACACCGTTGTCCTATGGAAGTTCTTCGTCTTGATCACTCCTCCTTCTGCCACGTTAACATCCCTGGTCACCCACGTGCAGCCTTTCCTACCCGCGTCAGTCGTCCTGGGTCTTACGCTTTCCGTCAGTTTGGGCCTGGCATGTTGTTTGATTCCCATACGTACTATTATGTTGAGCCCTCCGCGTCCTTGGGTTTATTCCGCATGCTACTGCCTCCCTATCCTTATCAAACACCAAGCGTCGCCGGTTGCTGGGCCGGGCCATGGATATTCATGTGCTCACGTGGTTTGTCTCCGTCTTACCCATCCTCAACTCCGCACCCCTGATCCTTTTCTTCCTATTCCAGCCTACCACCTACATGCTTTTGGCGGGGGGGGGAGGGGGGGGTTACGTCGGAATTCTTGATTCCCGCATAGCAATTACAGCATGGAGATCCCTCATCGGCTCCTTCCACGCAAAAACCTAAGGACGGGTGGGATCTGGGCACATAGTTAACTAAGGAGGAAATTTTGCAATTCAATCAGGTGCTCGATTGTAACGAAGCATGCTTTGCGCGATCAATTAAGGATTTAGGAATTTGTACTATATCACAGTTCACTATTGATCTCACCACTCCTAAACCAGTGTTCCTGCATGACTATTGGCATGCTGAGTAGATTAGAAATTTGTGCGTGAAAAGGTCATTGAGCTGTTAAAGGTTGGCATGACTCAGGAGTCATTGATTGATTTTGCGGCATCCACCGTGATGCCTGCTAAGAAGGATGCATTGGAAAATTACATTGAAAAGCTCATGTGTGGGGATTATCGGGGACTCAATGCTGTTACTAAGCTTGATCACTACCTCATGCCTGTACCCGAGGATATCTTTGATGTCCTTGAGGATGCTAGTGTCTTTAATGTATTTGACCTACGTCAGGGATTTGACCAAATATTTATTGATTCCAAGGATAAACATAAAATTGCATTTGAAGGAAATCGTCGTTTGCACCGGTGGAAGGTCATGCCGTTTGGCTTAAAGAACGCCCCTGCCCGTTTCCAGCGTATCATGGACCATGTGCTTAGTGGGTTACCTTTCGCTCACTGTTACATCGATGATGTGTTCGTTTCAGCCGAACTATAGAGGAACACTTGGGGCGTGTGGAACAAGTTTTGCAAAGTTTGAAAGCCGTGGGTTCGAAGTGTCACCCCAAAAAATGTAAGGTTGCTACCCTTTCCGTTCCATACCTTGGACATCACATCGTACCTGGGGGGCTAACACCACAACGAGTTAAAGTCGATGCTATTCAATGGTTGCCAGTTCCTACTGATGTGTCTAGGTTAAGGACCTTCATTTGGATCACTGGATATTACTGTTGTTTTTGTCCTGATTTTAGTTCAATTGCAACTCCTTTGAAACGAACTCTTAAGAAAGGACGTGCCTTGGGAGTGGGCTAGTAAACGCCAGGCAACTCTTGACAAATTGAAGGATCTCCTTTCTTTTGCCCCTATCCTACGCAGACCTAATTACACCAAGCCTTTCTCCCTTCAGACCGATTGGAGTCATCTAGGATTGGGGGCCGTGCTTGCTCAGAAGGATGAGGAAGGTCATGAATACATTGTCGCTTATGCCAGCCGTAGTAACAACCCTGCCGCACGGAACTACATTTCATATGAAGAGGAGTGCTTGGTTGCGATCTGGGCTGTGGTAAGTTTTTGTCCTTATCTCTACGGTACCCACTTCACTCTAATCACCGATTACCAACCTCTAAAGTGGTTAATGACTAACCAGAAACTCACGGGTAAACACGCACGCTGGGCCCTCATACTTCAGGATTACAATATTACAATTGAGCATAAGGCCGGGCTAAGTAACGAAGACGCGGATGGTCTCAATTGTAACCCTAATCCTTCTAATGTTGATACTACTGGGGCTCGCTTTGCGTCTAGTAAGCAGGAACATATCCTACCGGCGTGGCATGCTGAATATTATTTGGGTCTTCTCCCTACTCCTGTGGGTGCATGTGCCGTGAGCCCAGTTGCATCTCTGAGTGCGGTTTTTGATGTTTGGTCTGATTCTGCTGTGTTGGAGCATCTACGCACTCGGGCTTGGTCTTCACCCCTCTCTTCGCGTGAACGGGATCGGGTTTTGCATCGTTGTGTATGCTATTACTGGCACAAGGGGACTTTACTGCGTATTTTCCCTCACCACACTTGAGTCGTGCCTCCCCCACCCGTGCGCATACCTCTCATTTGTAAGGTCCATGAGGAGTCAAGTCAGTTCGAGGTCAAAGCGTACCAATTCCCTCTTGCAAATCGAGTTCTGGTGGGAGAATCTGGTCACCCAAGTCAGCGACTTCGTCGCTCCTGCACGTCTTGTGACCGCGTCAAGAACACTTTCAATGCACTCTCTTCAATTCTCAACCCCCTTCCTCTACGCGGGCTCACCGACGGTTGTTGGACTTGGCTGGACCCTTGCCTCTCTCTAAGTGTGGTATGTGCTATGTCCTTGTCATGATTGAGCATCGTACTAAGTGGATCAAATTGGTCTGCATCCCTGACAAGTCCAGTGCTTACATTGCTTGCGCATTTATTGATCGTGTCTTATGTCGATATGGGGCTTGTGCTGAGGTCCTCACTGCTCAAGGGTCAGAGTTTCAAGGCAATCTGGCTAAGTTGCTTGATAAATCTTTCATTATCATCGTGACCACCCTCAGGCCGATGGACTCGCGGAGCGCACAGTTCAAATTGCCAAGCGCAGTCTGCATAAGTATGCCCTCACCTATGATGTGTCTGACTGGGATGTACACATTCCGTGGCTTGCCATGGGCTATAATTTCAGTAACCAGGCGTCCTTGCGTGCATATTCTCCGTATTTTCTACTGTATGGTCAAGAACCCCTTCCTCCTTCTGCCATTCGTCGCAAAGCTACTTTGCCTATTCAGCTAGGTAATCCTAATGTCTTGCTCGCTCACCTTCATGAACGCGCCGCTTTGCTCCTTAAGCATATGCCTATTGCCATGGTAATTTGCTCACCGCTTAGCACCGGGATACGCTCCGCTACGCACGTCTGCACAATGGGGTGTACAAGCCTCGTATGGTCAAGTTCAAAGTTGGGAATTTTGTCTATATGCAGCGAGAAATGCATGATACCCTTGATGTCCATGCTGGTCCAATCATCTTGCAAGTGCGTACCGTCAATCCTAATGGGGTTCTTACACTTGAGGGTTTTGATGATTGTACCATTCGTGAGAACATGAAGATTTGAGGACCTTGCCACTTGCCTAGCATCCTTAATGAGGCTGACCCATTGCAAGCCATCGTCTCAGCTAGTCACCCCTGCCATCGGTGTGGGTCTATTCATCGCCCCGCTTCTATGCTGCTATGCAATCGTTGCAATGTTGGTTGACACTTGACTTGCTTGTCTCCTCCTCTGTTTACAATCCCTAAAGGTGATTGGTTTTGCCCTTCGTGCAACCCAACCCCTGTAGCCTAGGACCCCCTCAGTACTCTTTCCCTTTCCTTGTTTTGTTTCCTTTTCTTGTTTCGTTTCCCTTTCTTGAGCGTTTCTCTTCTCGTCACACGTGCGGGTTTCTCCCACCTTTCTTGGTGGGAGCAGTCCCTGTCCTCCGGTGTTCATGGGCTCCCTCCGCCGCTGCTCACCCCCGACGTTGCTGACGCACTCCGTGCGGATATCCTCAAGGCTTCGCGCGCGCCCACCGCTTACCCGTCCGTTGATGGCCGCGTCTCGCTCATGTCCCCGACCCTCCGCTCTACCACGGAGTTTAATCCCATTATCGTTCGTCACGTTTATCATCTGGAGTATCTTCTACCCAACTTTTCTTATCCCGATTTGCCCGAGATCGTCCTTTCATCTATCGCTCCTAACGATCTTCTCCTGTCGCCCACTTTTTACCATTCAGCTTTTGTCGCATCCCCTCGTCCTCAGCTGGGGGGGGGGGGGTTTCATAGCTAATTTTGCTAAGTCAGTAGGTGCCCAGTAGGTGCCCGATTGCTCAGTATTGCCTAGTTCAGACTCTTACTATTTTTTTCGCATCTGCAGCTAATGAGTTGTGGGCTTTCCCCCTTGCTAGGGGAGGTTTTTATCCACAGTATCTAGGTTAGTTTGTCAGTGTCCAGAGTGGGGAGTAGTCCCTCCCCAGTGTCTGTCTCTTGTGTTAGAGATCTCTCTCTCACCTATGTAGTACCGATGCGGCGATGCCTAGCGTCTGCAAACAGTCTCCGTTGCGACATGCTTGGGATCAGCAGCAGTTCAACCACAAGTGCCAGAGTTGTACTCTTGTGGCTAGAATTGTCAAAAAGGCGCACGATTCCTACAATGTTATTGAAGGAGACCTGGCTGAGGACAATCAGGTTGGTGAGCAAGCGTCTTATGAGTATGAGTACAATGCTACGCAATCTAGAGGGAGAGTTGGATACCCTCAAGGAAGCTTTGGAAAAGGTGGTGGTAGGCTTAAGCCGAGACTAGCCTCAATTTGCTGGCCACTATAGAGAGCAATGACCTAAAAAGAACCTGCCAAAGGTGGATTGAAAGGATCAGCTTCTAAAAGAAAGCAACAATCAGTAATCCAGTCTACTGATCGTGAGGATGCTTGTAATAGTGAGTCGTCACTAGCTGTTCCCTAGCGGGTGTTATGGATCCTGCTGAATTGGATAGTGGATTTTCTATGCATGCCTCACAATCAGATAGAGGAGACCATCAGCAATATAGATCCCCAGAGAGTGCACACTTTGGAAGATCTTATTCAATTTGATGTCAAACATTTCTTTGCTAAGTCAGAAGAACAATGCTAAAGTAAAGAGAAGTCAGCTCCTTCTATTCTACCGCATTGTATGATTACAAGTAGGAAGGTAGGGGCATTTGTTATGGAGAAGCGTCACATACTTTTATCCATAAGACTCAGTTAAGCGACTAAGGCTACCTACTGTCACCCAAGGGAAAAGAAAAATATTTTTTGGAGATGCCTCTAGTAACCTGAGAAGAATTCTAACAATATCTATTGAGGTCCATTTAGGTTCTGACATTAAAATTCTAATTTAAATGCTTACATCTGAGGCACTCAACACTGGCTTGTATGATCTTGTGCTAGGAAGGTCCTGGCTGAATTGACATCAAGCTGAAGTGTGTTGGAGCAGAGTTATGGTTAAAGTGAGGTAAGATGGGCAGACTAAAATGAATCGACATACCAATTAGGCGATTAACAATTAATAAAGATATTTATATCAGCATGTAATCTTTATGGTATCTTTTGTTAATTGAATTAACAGCAAAGGACCACACACTAGCAGTGAATAATACTCGTAAGTCAAATGCAAGTAAACTAGCATCAATAATGCAATCAGTAAACTCATACATAAGCAAGGTTGGAAGACAGTGCGTATCAATGGCTTCTAGCCTTGGATTCAGATCTCTCTCAGTAAGCTGTACAAGAGAGTTGGCCTCGTTTCCGAATGCCGAACTCGAGAGCAAATGCCTAGTATATGTACATGGAATGAGTTTATTGTTCAACGGCAAGTGCGATGGCACCGCCTACCCGGGAGTTAACCACGTTGGTAGGACCTCGATTAACCAAATCTACCGCCATCTCCCATCATCCCGAATCGCCATCCATCATAGGGATGTCATCTGGCCATTCATCTAGCATATCACACTTAGATGCATATCGAGGCAGTTCGCTGCTACCGAGTACGGAAGTTAGCTGGCTGTCAAAGAAAGTGTCAGCAAGCTGACTTAAGTTGACTTCAGCCTGTTGCTTCCGGCTGAGTCATTAAACTGATATTAAATATGAAGTCCAGTAGACTTATTATTAACTAGAGTTCAGCAGGCTAAACCTAATTAACCATTATAAGTAAATGAATATTATATCTACTAATAGACTGATTCATTACAATCCCTCCAACTTAACTTATTGTCGCCTCGACAACATTAAACTGCAGAAGTCTTAAATAAGGGAACTGAACCTGACGAGCCTCCCCCGGTGACTGCCTCTTCAGCCTGTCACCTAGGGGGTTGATCCTGGGACTTCAGGATCAGGAGATGGAGATATGGACCTAGATCTGGACAACCCTCTAGGTCTGTCAGCTGGCCTTCTAAAGAACCCCGTTTGTTCTAAAGTTGGACCTCGAGGAGAACGAAGGATGGTAGCCTGCTCTTCACCCACTTGGGTGTTGATCCCCACATAGACAGGCATTCTAGTAGGATGCTGAAATGCATTGGCAAGAGGTACATGTCCCTGAGCAAAGGGGGAGGCCGGCATACCTCTGGCCACCCCGCGTGTCCCTCTTCTGGCACCCCTGTCCTCTGGGGATTTCTGCCTGTGTCTGCTGCCAAGTACAGTCAGATCAGCTTCTTCCCCTGCTTGGGCAGGTGGGCTGGGGGAGCGAGTGCGGGGTCCAGTTGCCTCCATGACCGGGATCACGTTCCATATACCTGATCTTGGTTCCTTAGGAAGTGCCCCTGCCTGCCCCTGGGTCTCCTGAGTACCAGCTTTTGATGCTTCTCCTTTGCCTTGTTCTTCTTCCTCATCCTCCTCATTTTCCTCCTCTGAGAGAGTAGGAGTCTCGTCCACTAAGTCGTCCTGCTCCTTGGTAGACATGGAGTAGTCCACTGACCTCCCTTTCTTAGGGCGCGTTGGAGGTTGCTTGGCCTTCAGCCTGCTGATATCTATCCGGCCTGCATTCTTCGCCCATTTGACGAAGGCATGCTTTCCCTTAGAGAAGTAGTCTCTCCCCCTCCTCCTGTGCTCTTTGGTCTCTGCATTCATGTTGCTCAGGCAACCAATCAGCCTGGGGTTTCAAGAGGCAATGTGAGGTGGTAGGATGATGTAGCCGTCTAGGCCATAGTGGAAGTCATCCGGTTGGGCTCGGTCACACTCCTGCTTTCCATTTGTGACGATCATCCACCTCCAGTCTATTGGCTGCTGGTAGTACTGGGGTCCATGCTCAGCTTTTCTCAGTTTACATGGGAACCAGTGGGGAGAGAACATCTGCTGTCCTGCTTCCCTGGCCAAGTACTCCCAGCTCCTTCTCTCAACTTCATTGTAAGCTGGCAATAGTGTGAGGTAGAATACCGTATCCTTAAAACTATCGGGCCGCATGCTCACCATCCTGATGAGTCTCTGATCTCCCACTATTCCCGGTATTGGGACTGGCTTGTTCTCTGAATCATCGGCAAGGTACCGGGCCTGCTCTGCTGTATAGCCCACCATCTTGGCATAATCCTCGTAGAGGACCACACCACTGTGTGTCTCAATGTACCTATCCAGTGCTGCAGTTCCTTCCTTCTGTAGCAGTGTTGTCCGTTCCAGCTTGTTGATCTCCTGGGCTGCCAGCAATGCTTCCTTCAGGTTATAAAAGTTTTGGCCACCCACCACAGTATACCTGTAAGTGGCCAAGCTCTTCTGCTTGTCCGCTTCAGCCTTTTACCTTCTCTCCTCCTCTGCCGCTGCCGCTTCTTCTTGTTGTTTCTTCTGTCTCTCCTCCTCAGCTTTCCTGAGGTTTTTCGCTTCCTGATCCTTCTTCCTCTGTGCTTCTTCTGCCGCCTCTTGTTGTTTGCGGACCCTTTCTTGTTCTCTCCTGGTGAGGGACGTCGCCGCCAGCTCCTTCTGGTATTGCTCCATTGTCCTCCTGGCTTCTTCTGCCTTGCGCTTTTTGTCCTCCTTTTGTGTGGTGGGAGCCATTCTGCACATGTAACCAGGGCACAAGTTAGTAGGATATCGACCTTTGTCATAGGAGTTGCAGGTAGGGAGTAAGTTCGTATTAGTATGGTATATTCGTTCTTGTTTACCTTACAGGGTGATTACTAGGAGTTGACGTAGTTGCGATGCGCTAGACATAAACGTATGAATGTGTTTTCAGGTGTGTTAAATGATGTATTGCTGTGCGAGGCCCTTTCAGCCTTCAGCCAAAGGTGCTTTATGTGGGCTTGGCTGTCCCCTCTGTCACTATGCTGACACTTAGGATTCACATAATCGTCCCATCTGTCACTATGCTGACACTTAGGGTTCACATAACTGTCCCTTTCTCGCTCTCGCACACTAACTGTCATATATTTTCCCCTCCAACAGAAATGGAGACAGGACGTCCTGTCACCGTCCCGTGTCAATTGAAATGATTGGTAGGGAGGTGCTCCAGCCGCCCAAAGGTGGAACCATTTCAACGCCCCTTTGGTATTAGTCAAATGGTCTTTAACTTCCCAAGTGTCTCCAGCGGCATCGTAACCCTTCCATCGAATGAGGTACTTCATGACATATTTAGACGATCGACGGACCGAGCGCGCGTCTAAAATCTCCTCAATCTCATATTCCTCAGGGTCGCCATCCCGGACAGCGGGGACCGGTCCCGGTTGTACAGGTAACCGACCTGTGAACAGTGTATCACCTTTGATGTATGGTTCCAGGAAGGAGACATTGAAGACCGAGTGACCCTCATATTTGGCTGACATGTTCAGTTTGTAAGCATTCTGACCGACACGACGCACCACCGAATATGGACCGACCCAGACAGGGCCAAGTTTTTTCTTGACCACACCAGGGAGGTACAGGTGCTGAGAATGCAGTTTGACTAAATCGCCCTTAGAAAATGTCAGCTCCCGACGGTGTTGATTAGCGTATTTTTGTTGGTTTTCTTGGGCTTTGTGCAAGTTTTGTTGGACTTCTGACAGGGTATCAGCAAACTCCTGAGTTAACTGAAGGGAGACCGGATTGTCAATCCCTTCAGGGTGAGTTAAAGACTCCCCTAGCACATCTAAAGGAGACTTAGGGACTCTACCCAGGCTCAATTCAAAAGGAGTTTTGCCCATTGACGCGTGCACGGCACTGTTGACCGCAAACTGGATTTGAGGTAACAGGTCATCCCAATTATCTTGTTTTTGGTTAATATAGGCTCTGAGTACTTCCTGCAGAACTTGGTCAGTTCTTTCAGTTTGCCCATCAGTCTGAGGGTGGTTTGCTGTGTTGAGCAGTTGCTTGACTCCCATTAACCCCATTAAAGCTCTCCAGAACTTAGAGGTAAATTTCGAGTCTCTGTCTGAGATTATATTGTAAGGTAGCCCATGTTGGCATACTACATGGTTGTAGAACTATCTTGCTGTTTCGAGTGCAGTTACTTTGAAAGTTGTGGGGATAAAAATGACCATTTTTGTCGGTTTATCTACAACTACCAGTATTGAATCATGCCCATTGGCAGTTTGTGGCAGTGTGACCACCCAGTCCATGGATATTGTTTCCCAACGGCCAGCTGGGATGGGCAGCGGTTGTAAGAGGCCCCTCGGTGGTGTGTGCCAAGACTTATTCGTTTGACACTGGTCACAGGTTTTAACGTATTTCAAGACCTCCCGACGTAATCCCTCCCAATGATAGTGTTTTGCCAGTTTGCCAACAGTTTTGGCCTGCCCCAAATGCCCACCCAGCAAACTGTCATGTGCTTGACTCAATAAAAAGGACCTTATTTCCAAGTTATTAGGAATGACCAGCTTCAGCCTGCCTGAAGTGGTTTCAGTCACCCAGACCCCTCCCTTAAGCTTATACCCGAGTGCAATAGCACGACACACACCAGTAGTGGGGCTGGGCTCAAATGTTGGGTCAGAAAGGTAGGCTTTCCTAAGTTGTTCAAGGAAGGACTTTTTCACCTTTAGTGAAGTGAGTGCACACAGGACTTTATCTACAGCATGCTGGCTAAAGTTCCTTTCTTGCAAGTCAGGTCTTCTAGAGAGTGCATCAGCAGGATTCAACTTCCCTGGTTTGAGTTGATCTGGACTTGAAACTGCTCCAGCATCTGGCTCCAGCGGTTCACCCTCCTCGACAGCTTGGATTTCTTCTGAAAGAGAGTCAGAGCTAGATGATCTGTAATCACCTTAAAAGCTTTACCATGTAAGTATAAGCAAGGGTAGAAGACAGTGCGTATCAATGGCTTCTCGCCTTGGATTCAGAGTTCTCTCAGTAAGCTGTACAAGAGAGTTGGCCTCGTTTCCGAATGCCGAACTCGAGAGCAATGCCTAGCATATGTACATGGAATGAGTTTACTGTTCAACGGCCAATGCGATGGCACCGCCTACTCGGGAGTTAACCACGTTGGTAGGACCTCGGTTAACCAAATCCACCGCCATCTCCCATCATCCCGAATCGCCATCCATCATAGAGATGTCATCTGGCCATTCATCTAGCATACCACACTTAGATGCATATCGAGGCAGTTCGCTGCTACCGAGTACGGAAGTCAGCTGGCTGTCAAAGAATGTGTCAGCAAGCTGACGTAAGCTGACTTCAGCCTGCTGCTTCCGGCTAAGTCATTAAACTGTAATTTTTTAAAAAGTCCAGCAGACTGATTATTAACTAGAGTTCAGCAGGCTGAACTTATTTAACTGTTATATTTAAATAAATATTATATCAACCAATATACTGATTCATTACAATCCCTCCAACTTAACATGTTGTCGACTCGACAACACTGACACAGGGTACATGGATTTCCCCAACTGAAATTACAGATCCCTCTTTCATACAGCGTGCTGTGCCTTGGCCCTCTGCCCTTAAGAGGGAGATGCCCCTGGGGCCCTATGGTCAGGAGAGTCAGACCTCCTCCTGTCTTGGGGTCTTCTGAAGCCTGTCAGAGAGGGAGGCTCCGCGTAGGGACCCTGCGGAAAACGCAGTAACTGTGCGGTTTCCTCCTGCACGGTCTGAAACTGAATGGAGGCAGCCTTCTCCTGGGCAGCCCTCAAATTGACTGGTCCATATACCAGCATCCCAGAAGGATGTTGCATGACATGAGCTAAGGGTACATGCCCTCTCTGCGAGGGAGATGCCGGCAGGCCTCTGGCTATTTCTCTGGCAGTCCTCCTGTCTGCCCTGTCTGACTGGGTCTCCGTGCCTGGAGATGGGCTCTGTCCTATGGCAATTCCCAGCCAAGTGATATCCTCCTCTTCAGCGAGCTGCTGCAGGGCCGACGCAGTCTTCTCCCTTACAGGGGATGTGGCAGGTGTCAGGATCATGGCGGGGCTAGTGTCCTCCTCCTCGCCTTCCTCCTCTTCTTCCTCTGACCCCTCCTCCTCTCCGTCCCCGGGTTCCTCTGAGACTGCTGGGGTCTCTTCTGTCAGCTGCTCCATCTCCTCCTGAGAAAAAGAATATCCCACTGACCTTCCCCTTTTGGGTGCTGGTGGGGGCTGCTGAGTCCGGACCGCATACAGGTCCTTTTCCCCCTGCTTGCTTGCCCATTTGGCATAAGCGTGCTTCCCTTTAGAGAAGGACTTTCGGGCCCTGCTCTTGTCCCCCTGCATTTCTTGGCTCATGCAGTCTCTTACTCCATCCAATCTTGGGTCCCAAGCCGCAATGTGAGGAGGCAATACTATGTTCCCCTTTAGGTCTGTTAGGAAATTCTCATCCGTCGCCTTGTCATTCTACTGGTCCCTCATGTTGATGGTCATCCACCGCCAATTGGTGGGCTTCTGGAAGAAGGCAGGGTCTGTCCTTTTAAGAGTACAAGGGTACCAGTGCCCTGCAAAGTCCAGCTGACTGGTTTCCCTGGCCAAGAATTCCCAGCTCCTTCTCTTCACCTCATTATACATGGCCTTGAACCTGTTATGGGGTGTAGAGTCCTTAAAGCTGTCCGCGTCCATGGGGATCATCCTGATGACCCTATCTTTCCCCCAGATACCCGGAATCAATACAGCCCCTGCTTCGTTCACCTGGGCCATTGCCTTGGCCTCTCTGGCCGTATATCCTACCATCCTGGCATAATCATGGTAGAGGAGGAGCCCTGTGCTGACCTCTATATACTTGTCAAAGTTTTTGGATGTCTCCCCTTCCTTCTGTAGGATGTCCTTCTGTGACTCGCTGCGACTTCTCTGAGCATACTTGAAGGCCTCTTCCAGTAGATTGAAGCCCTTGCCGAGCACTGTATAGCGGTAGCTGTTGATTCTCCTCTGCTCTTCTTCAGCCTGCTGCTTCCGCCTCTCCTCAGCTTGCCTCTCCTCCTCTGCTTTCTTGGCCTCCTCTGCAGCTTTTCTGTCCAGTTCTTCCTGCCTTAGTCTGGCCTGTTCCTCCTCCTCCCTTTTCTTTTGTGCCTCCCGCTGTTGTTGGAGTCGTTGTGATTCCCGAGCGGAGATGGAGGATGATTCGATGTCGCCACGAAATTGCAAGTATTCTGCATGTGCCTCTTCCGCTCTTCTCTTCCTCTTCAATTCTGACTTTTGAGTCATCCTTTAGTGAAGTGATTGCACAAAGGACTTAATCGACAGCATGTTGACTAAAATTCCTTTCTTGCAAGTCAGGTCTTCTAGAGAGTGCATCAGCAGGATTTAACTTCCCTGGTTTGTAGTCGATCTGGACTTGGAACTGCTCCAGCATCTGGCTCCAGCGGTTCTCCCTCCTCGACAGCTTGGACTTTTTTTGAAAGTGAGTCAGAGCTAGATGATCTGTAATCACCTTAAAAGCTTTACCATGTAAGTATGCTCTCCGCTGTTTGAGCACATGAATGATAGCTAGCAGTTCTTTATCAAGCATCGAGTAATTAATCTCCGCTAGAGTAAATTGTTGACTAATCTCTGCCATAGCTAGAAGCTTGCAGAATTAGTTTAAGTAGAAAGATAAATTCTACATGAGGATCTTTGAAGTGAGTTAGAGTTTATGATGGAAGACTCTTTGAGAATTGAACTTTTTTACTTTGAAGATCTGTAAATTTTCTTACAGCTTTGAAGAATGACTATGCTTTCTATCTAACTCTGTTAAATAGTGAAGCTATTTGCTGTGTCAATGTGCTGAAGCATTTGTTGTAGGTCGTTGATCAACTCTATCAATGAATGAGATTGATCTAGTCAATGCTAGAGTCTGTCACTATGTGAGTCAAAGGTTGACTGTGTCGAGAAGTGAACAGCTATTAAGTAAGTGTGAACACAAATAGCTACATCACCGACATATAGACTCGGGTCTACAAATGTCTAAGTCAACTAAGTATGAAATGACACATAGGCTTGACTAAGTGGTAGCAACACGTGTGAGGTCAACGCTAAAGGTCAACAGATCTGACTAGAGGGGTCAGTCAACATGCCCCCCTGGACAGATGGTCTTGGAAAAGCCAGCAGGCCAAATAGACCGGTGACCGGAGATAGCGGAGGCGCCGAACTGTGGAAGTAGTGGATGAGGGCCCAATCAAGAAAGAAGGACCACTGGGTAAGCCACATCAGAGCGCAAGCGCAATGTGGACCAATAGCACAAATGAAGTGCTGAAGTGGTGTGCCTGTAGATGCCAGGCTGTGAGGAGCACAAGGGCACCTATGTACAGATTGGAGGAGATTAGCCTTGGCCAATCAAAAATTGCTGAAACTTGTGCCAACGTGGGCAAGCACATGATGCCAACGAGTGCATGGCTCCATGAGAGAAAAGATGAGCAAACACTTAATCATTGGTGAAAGAGAAAAGGTGTGCATAGACAGAGCTCCTAGAAGGAAAGTAGGGCTGAGCGCCACTAGAGGGGCATAGCTTCTAAAGAAACTGTGCAACACCTTGTGCAACACCTAATGAATACAGCTATGGAGTGGACTGTAGAAGATATGGAGGAGTATCTAGGGCAGTATAGCAGAAATATGGAGAAGAAATCGGAATTGCTAAAAAAGATAGAGGAGATGAAAGCGGCCATAAAGAACATCCTAGAGGGAATGCCTACAGAAGTGGGAGAAGAATCTGTAGAGGCAGTAGTGCAGTCGACCATGAGGCCCTATTTTGGGAAAAAAATTACGAAACTGTGTGAACTGTAATTCGAGTTAATGTCTGTGTGGCCAGAAGAGAGGGTGCAGAGGGCCAGGGATGGAGTTCTCTTGAGAGCATTTGGAGACATAGAAATGAAAGCTCATAGAGTCTATTTTGGATAGGTCGATAGCAGGAGGAGGGGAATAGCAGGACTAGGGGCTCTTGAGAGGGCAAGATGTTTGCTGCAGAAGGAATTAATAAACATCACTGCATGTTAATGTCATGGAGATTACAAAATATCCTCAAAGTCTAGAGTCTCTTCTGCCAGTTTAGACTGCTCTAGAGCCTGGGCCTTCCGGGCATCTTCTTGAAGAATGCTGATAATATGAGCAGGAGCCAAAGGGGGCACAGGAGGAAGGGCTGCCTGATGTTGCACTGCAAGGACCCATCTATGCCTGGCAGCCATGGGAGAGTGAGAAGTATATGGGCCAAAGCCAGGGGGATAAAAGGGCTGGGCTGAGAGCTGGCGCTGTGCTGTAGACTGAGGGAGGAGAGGGGGAAATTCAGAGCAAGAGCTGAGCTGAAAAGGAGCTGACTGGTAGCTAGGCACAGTAGTGGAGGGGAGGCAAGGGCCAAGAGTAATGAGTGCCTTAGGAGGGGGAGCCAGGGAAGCATCTATCTCAAGATCGTCCCTTGGACGCTTCTTGTTAGCCAGAGGAGTGGGTTGAGGGGAAGCAATAATAGTAGGAAAAGAATTCTGAGGAATGAACGGGGTCCCAGATAAGACTAGCTGCATATGCTGACAACAAAAATGATGCTTGGGCCCTGGGAGGGGCTTTGTAAGAGCATCAGCAACATTCTCCTTGGTGGAGATTTTTAATGGGCAAATTTGCAGCAGCGAATATTCCTGTCGGATGATGTGCTCAGCAGTCTCGACAGTCTTGCTATCTTGCTCAATTTGATCCCTCTTGCAGATAGCAACTGCTCCATTTGAATCTGTAAGGATAGCTGTGGGGTCTTCTGGAGGATAGCCAAAGTCAGACATAAGTTGTCTGATATGGAGAGCATGAGTGGTGGCCTTGTGCAGGGCAAGATATTCAGCAGCAGTGGAAGAGTCAACAACTTTG
The DNA here is from genome assembly GCA_009602735.1 of Mesotaenium endlicherianum. Lineage (NCBI taxonomy): Eukaryota > Viridiplantae > Streptophyta > Zygnematophyceae > Zygnematales > Mesotaeniaceae > Mesotaenium > Mesotaenium endlicherianum. The sequence continues at coordinate 461,620 of WELA01005604.1, read as the reverse complement.
GTAAGTTTCTTTGACTTCCAGGAGATAGCTCCTCCTGCTAGGATAAAAACATAGCCTCCTGTAGATCTCCGCAGCTCATGATCAGCAGCATGATCAGAGTCAGTGTAGGCATAAACTGCCAGGTCTGCAGATGAGGCACTGTAAACCAGTTGATAGTCATTGCCAAGAAGATATCGAAATATGTGGACCACTGCTTGCCATGCCTGTTTGCTAGGTCTGTGCATATAGGCAGCAACCTTACTGACAACTTGAGCAATGTCTGGCCGTGTGCAGGTAGCTGCAAACATGAGACTGCCTACGGCTTGGCTGTATGGAATATTGGCATAAATTGCTTCTCTGCCATTGTAGACGGAGTATCCTTGGATGTGAGACGACAGGTAAGCTCCATAGGTGTAGTAAGAGGCTTAAAATCTTGAAATCCAAATCGCTGGAGAATGTCTTTAATGTAGTGAGACTGGGAGAGAGATATGGTGCCTGCAGAAAGGTCCTGCTGAATGTGGATACCCAAACACTGCTTAATGGGTCCTAAATCTGTCATCTTAAATGTAGCAGAAAGATGTTGCTTGAATTCTGAGAGAGCAGAGAGATTCTCGGATGCTATGATGAGATCATCAACATAGAGTGCGACAAATAGATGATAAGGAGCATTGGGAAGGGTGTAGAGGCAAGGGTCAGCCTTGCTCTTGAGGAGACCCAGATCCAGTAATGTCTGATTGATTTTGATGTGCCAAGCCCTGGGAGCTTGCTTGAGGCCATACAAGGCCTTGTTGAGGCGGCAGACATGGTCTGGAGTATAAGGATCTGTGAAGCCCGGAGGCTGAAGAAGGTACACCTCTTCTGTAATTGTCCCATTGAGAAAAGCAGTTTGAACATCCATTTGATGAACAGTAAGACCCAGGCTTGTACATATAGCCAAGAATAGCCTGAGGGAGTCATATTTGACCACAGGGCTGAAGGTCTCTTCATAATCAATGCCTGCTTTCTGCCTGTTGCCAAGAGCCACCAGGCGAGCTTTATACTTAGCAATGTCACCATCCAGAGTCCGTTTAGTAACAAAGATCCACATGGTGGGTATGCAGTTCACACCAGGAGGACGAGGCACCAGATCATAAGTGTGATTGACTGCTATGGACTCAAGTTCTGAGTGCATGGCCTGTTTCCATTTAGAAGCATCTGATCTGCTCATGGCATCTTTGTAGGAAGTGGGATCTGAAGAGACAGAGACTGCAGAAAGGGCCATGATATTGGCATGAGTCATGCCCTTGGAATTGAGCTGCTTGTAAAAATGGGGAGGCTTGGTTGCAGCTCTGGTGGAAACTCTGGAAGAGGGCTCAGTGACTGGTTGATTTTCAGGAATGGGCTCAAGAGAGGGAGCAAGAGGCCGGAAGATGGCAGAACTGGAAGGCCGATTGGAGGACTCAGATGCTGTGGAGGAAGATGGGTCTCTAGAAGCTGCTGAAGGTTCAGGTTGAACTGGAGTGACCGGAGCTGAAGCAGCAGGAGGAGCTGGTGGAGCTGGCTCGAAGGGAAGAGAGTCATCTGTCTGCAAGGTAAGTTTTGGTGCTACTGGATTTGCAGAAGTGTCTGCAGATGGAGAGAGGAGTTCCTGAAAATGAACATCTCGCGAAATGAGAGTCGTCTTTGTCTTGGGATTGTACAATTTGTATGCTTTGGAAGCAGTACAATAGCCAAGAAAAATGCATGGTTCACTAGCAGCTGAAAATTTTTGACGCTGATGTTTGGGAATCTGCACGAAGGCAGAGCATCCAAATGTGCGAAAATGGGAAACTGAAGGCTTAGAGCCAAACCATGCTTGAAATGGAGTCTGTCCTTGGAGAAGAGACGAAGGGGATCTCTGAATAAGGTAAGTTGCAGTATAGACTGCTTCAGCCCAGAATTGGGGAGGAAGGTTGGCATCAGCGAGCATAGACTTGGCTTTCTCTTGGACAGTTCTGTTGAAACGTTCTGCTGCCCCATTTTGTTGAGGGGTGTAGGGAACTGTAAATTGTTGAAGAATACCCTTGTCTGAGCACCATTTCTTAAATTTGGCAGAAGTATACTCGCCTCCACGGTCAGAGCGAAATGCCTTGATTGTGGACTTGAGCAGATTTTCAACCAGAGCTGTGTATTCCTGAGTAGCTTGGAAAGCATCAGATCTATGTCTGAGCATCACCACCATGGGAAAACGTGAGTGGTCATCAAGGAATGATATAAAATATCGACTACCACCAAGAGCTGGAGTCTGCATGGGGCCAGAAATATCTAAGTGAATAAGATCCAAGGGATTGGAAGCTCTAGTGTGCTGGTTGGCAGGAAAGGAGGCTCTGCTATGGTGGCCTTGAAGACAAGGANACAAGGGGAGCATAGAGTAGAAGGAGCAGACGAGGAGAACAAGCTAGGAGGTAAGCCTGACACCAATTCTTCTTGCTGAATCTTATAGAGAGAAGTGAAGCTCAGGTGGCCATATCTACGATGCCAAAGGTTGGCTGTAGCTGTCATATTGGCTGTCAGAGCTGACTGCTCAGAAGCATAAGGCATAGACTTCTGAAGTGCTCTTTGGGCTTCACATTGGAGCTCATATAGTCTGGACACCTTCTTTGCAAAGCCAACAGGTTGATGAGTGGCATTGAACAGTGTGCATGTAGTGCCTGAAAAAGCCAGCTGAGCTCCTTTAGCAGTGGCTTGTATGACACTGAACAGATTGTGTGTCAAAGAGGGAACAAATAGGACTTCATGAAGTAAAACTGGATGAGTCTTGTTGTTTCTATCAGAGAAAACCACAGGAATGGTGCCAGAGTGAGTAGCCTGTACTACTGATCCATTCCCAAGGGTGATTGGCTGGGAAGGGTGAAGCTCTGTGAGTGTGGAAAACCACTCTTTGACATGACACATGTGAGCAGAGGCTCCTGAGTCAAGAATCCAGGCAGGAAGAGGCTGGCTGTTGGTCAATAGGAGAGAGACAAAGAGGCTATGTTCCTGAAGGAGTGAGGTATGTGCTGCTATAGAGTCTGAATCTGTTGTAGAAAGCTGAGCTGATTGAGCTTTAGCTTTAGCAGCAAGTTTGGAACATGTCTCTTTCNTCTCTTTTTGATGACCTTTTTGCTTGCAATATTTGCAGAATAACTTTGCCTGTTCTAGAGTGAGAGAAGAAGATTCTGATTTTGACTTGTTGGATGCTGAGGGAGCAGACTTGGAAAAGGGAGAAGAGGACTTGGCATATAAGGCCAGATCCTGAATGCTGTCGGTGATAGCTCTCTGATTGTCTTCAGTAATCAGAAACTTGGAGAAGCCTTGAAAAGTCTGGTCTTCTGGCTTCAGGACACTGAATTGAAGATTCAGCAACTGTTGATCAGGTAAGCCACCCATGAAAGCTGAAAGAATTTCAGCATCAGTCACATTTTGGGCGATGGCTTTCAGATTTGTGATGACAGCTTTGAAACGAAGCACATAGGCTTCTCTTTTCTCATGAGTTTGCTTTCTCATGGTATTCATCTGAGATCTGTAGAGACGCATCTGAGGAACATTGTTAGGAGCAAAGTGTGAAACAAGTGCTTTCCAAGCAGGTCTAGGCTCATCATGTTCTTGAATGAGCTCAAAATGTTCAGATGATAAGCTTGCTACTAGAACAGCAAGTGCAGAGTCTCTTTTCTGAATAGACTTTTCTCGGATGTCACCAGGTTCTTCAGGAATTTGAAGATCTTCATTCAGATGAGCCCAGAGGCCAACTGGCCTCATCATAATTCTGAGTCTGTTACTCCATTGCTGGAAATTAACTCCATCAAACTCTTTCACAGTGAGGCCTTTGATACCATGTTGACTAATCTCTGCCATAGCTAGAAGCTTGCAGAATTAGTTTAAGTAGAAAGATAAATTCTACATGAGGATCTTTGAAGTGAGTTAGAGTTTATGATGGAAGACTCTTTGAGAATTGAACTCTTTTACTTTGAAGATCTGTAAATTTTCTTACAGCTTTGAAGAATGACTATGCTTTCTATCTAACTCTGTTAAATAGTGAAGCTATTTGCTGTGTCAATGTGCTGAAGCATTTGTTGTAGGTCGTTGATCAACTCTATCAATGAATGAGATTGATCTAGTCAATGCTAGAGTCTGTCACTATGTGAGTCAAAGGTTGACTGTGTCGAGAAGTGAACAGCTATTAAGTAAGTGTGAACACAAATAGCTACGTCACCGACATATAGACTCGGGTCTACAAATGTCTAAGTCAACTAAGTATGAAATGACACATAGGCTTGACTAAGTGGTAGCAACACGTGTGAGGTCAACGCTAAAGGTCAACAGATCTGACTAGAGGGGTCAGTCAACATAAATTTCATAGACTTGTACAACACAGGATGCCACTCCTGCCTTACCTTACCATCCTTTGTGGTTTTGTCAGCGGGCTGCAACAAAATAGCACCCATGGCAAAGTCAGAGGCGTCAGTAACCACCTGCACCGGTTTACTTGGGTCATACACGGCTAGCACCGGGGCATAACAAAGAGCATCTTTAAGGGTCTGGAAGGCAGCCTGCTGCTCTTCCCCCACACATACCCTATGTCCTTTTTAGTAAGGTCAGTAAATTTACTGGCCTTTGTATAATAATTCTCAATAAATCTCCTACAGTAGTTAGCCAACCCAAGGAAGGATCTAACTTCAGAGACAGACTGTGGTATTGGCCAGTCCCTTATGGTCTGGACTTTCTTAGGATCCACACTGATGACTGCTTTACTGACGACGTGGCCTAAGAATTCAATACTTTCTTTAAAGAAATCACACTTGCTCATTTTAGCATATAAGTGATTTTTTCTCAGAGTGGCCATGACTGTGTTCAAGTGTTCAGCGTGCTGAGCTTCATCTTTAGAGAAAATGAAAATATCATCCAGGAAAACTTGCACAAATTTATCCAAATAAGGCCTGAAAATGTCATTCATAGCACCCATGAAGGTCGCAGGGGCATTAGTCAGTCCAAATGGCACTTATAGTGTCCATAACGTGTGCGGAAGGCAGTCTTGTGTTCATCCCCCTCAGCAATTTTGATTTGATGAAAACCACTCTTGAGATCTATCTTACTGAACACCTTAGCACCAGACAGGGTATCGAGCAAGTCCTCGATTCTGGGTAAAGCATACTTGTTCTTTACTGTAATTCTGTTCAGAGCTCTGTAATCCACACACATCCGCATACTGCCATTCTTTTTCTTAACAAACAGGATGGGTGCGCCATAAGGTGATTTACTGGGGGAAATATAACCATTTTCCTCAAGCTCTGCGATCTGTGTTATCAACTCCTCGCTCTCCACATAAGACAAGCCATAAGTGCGTTGCCAGGGTGGCTGACTCCCAGGTAATAAATCAATCCTATGATCTACTTCTCTCTTAGGGGGTAGTCCTGGAGGCATATTAAATACATCCGTGGACCGAGCAACAATCTTTGCAGCAGTAGGGTGCTCCGGAGGGCTTACCTTCTTCTCCACCACTTCTTCAGGTTGAGGAGGTACCTCTCTTAGCAGCAGACAGAACATTCTGTTTTCCTTCTGGTTCCAGCTTTTGACGAACTCCATTGCATTCAGCAACTTGCATCCTTCTGGAAGCCTCTACTTTTCCTTCATTTGCCATCCATACAGTACAAGAGGAAGAGCACTGGTGGGTGCCAAATGAGTTTGCCCATCACTGGCTCCTCTCACTTTAACTGTACCTCTGCTCCAACACACTTCAGCTTGATGTCTGTTAAGCCAGGACCTGCCTAGCACAAGATCATAAAAGCCAGTGTTGAGTACCTCAAATGTAAGCGTTTCAGTTAGAACTGCAATGCCAGAACCTAACTGGACCTCAATAGGCTTGGTTATAACTCCTCCCGGGATACTTGAGGCATCTCCAAGGAATATTTTTCTATTCCCTTGGGTGACAGTAGGCAGCCTTAGCCGCTTAACTAAGTCCTTGTGGATAAAAGTATGTGACGCCCCTCCGTCAACAAATGCCCTCACCTTCCTACATGCAATCATGCAATGCAGTAGGATAGGGGGGACTGTCTTTTCCTGACTTTCGCATTGTTCTCCTGACGTAGCAAAGAAATGTTGGACATCAGGTGGAACAAGAGCATCCAGAGTGTGCCCTCTCTGGATGTCTATATTGCTGATGGTCTCCTTTATCTGGTTGTCAGGCATGCATAGTTAATCCAGTTCAGCAAGACCCATAATACCTGCTACGAGGGCAGCTAGTGGCGACTCACTATCTCTAGCATCCTCACAGTCAGTAGACTGGATTACTGACTGTTGCTGTCATTTAAAGGCTGGTCTTTTCTCTCGACTTTTGGGAGGTGCTTGTCTGGCAATTGCTCTCGGAAGTGACCTGGCTACTGGCAATGGAAGCAAATCAATTTTGCTGAGGCTGGGCTCGGCTTAGTCCTACCACCATCTCTTCCATAGCCGCCTCGAGGGAAACCACCTCTACCTCTAGACTGTATGGCATTATACTCATACTCATATCCATCACCCTGATCATCCTCCGCCTGGTCTCTTTCAATTGCATTGTAGGAACCGTGGGGCTTTTTGACAATCTTAGACACCAAAGTATTACTCTGGCGCTTGTGATTGAACTGCCCTTGATCCCAGGCATCAGCATCCTGGATTAAGTCAGCCACTTTCTCATACTTCTTCTCAGCGAAATGACCAGAGACTTCGGATTTCAAGCCATACCTGAAGTATGCTATCCTATACCGTTCTGGCAAGTCTGGCTGTTTCATCATGTTCTCCTGGAACTTTTGAGTAAACTCAGCAACTGAAGTGGTCTGCTTCAATGTCAGGGAGATCATCGCATAGATAGCTTTCTCCTGCTGGTTGATGACATCAAACTTCTCATGCAACTTCTCGACAGACTCTACCCACGTAGGGTCACCGAGTTGCCAAGCCTTACGCTCTCCTTTCCAGTAAAGCGACCAGTCTGCGGCACTGCCTTTCAGTAGCGCACCGGTGTGCCTGACCTTCTCGTGATCTTGCAGTTCTGGGTAGTTCTCCAGCCACTGCTCAACATCCGCGAGAAACTTGATCAGGTAATACTTTCTGTTTCCCTCAGGATCATATTCCTGGGGAGGTTTCGGCTTGGGCTTACTAGGCCCTCGGCCACCACCACCAGTGGTTTGAGACCCCAGTTGGTCTCTGTCCCGCAGTAGAGACATTATGATTCTTTTGTCCTCCTGTTGGAACTGATACATGGTTGCCATGTGCGACTGCATCTGAACGAACAATGCTCCCAAGTCTACACTCTGGGGTAGTAGTCTAGCAAATGCCGCAGGAGCATTCGCATCTACTCGCTGAGTAGTGTCCTCAACAGTCCCTCTCGCTCCTGCAGTAGCAATTCCTGCCGTATTCAGCCGGTCACGTATTTGACCTAGAGGTACATTGAGTTGTACAGCAGGAGGTGGATTCAGAACATTAGCCCTGGATGCCATAAGTTCTTCAACCGTGCGCTCGTCAGCGGGCTGTCCTTCCCTCCTTTCTGTATCTTCAACAACCTTTGCTAATTGTTCAGCTAATCTAGCTCTCTCCTCCTCAGCTTGCTGTGCTGCGACTGCGACAATAGCAGCTGCCTCGTCTGCAGCCTCTCTAGCTGTAGTTTCTGCCACTGCTTCAGAATAGGTACGGGTTCCCGCTACATGGCTTTCCGCCTGGTTTTTGACATTCTCGTTATCCTGGTTCTCCGTGTCTCGGGAATTGCTAGTTTGAGACCTTGTCCTTACCATACAAAGAAGACTGTGATAACTGCTCCGATACCACTGAAATGAATTGTCTTACCAAATATGCGATTAACATTTAATAAAGATCTTTATATCAGCGAGTAATCTTTATGGATTTTCCGTTAACTGATTAAATGGCAAAAGGACAACACACTAGCAGTAAACATCAATCGTAAATCAAATGCGAGTAATCTAGCATGTATAATGCACTCAGTAAACTCATACATAAGCAAGGTGGAAAGTCAGTGCGTATCAATGGCTTCTCGCCTTGGATTCAGATCTCTCTCAGTAAGCTGTACAAGAGAGTTGGCCTCGTTTCCGAATGCCGAACTTAAGAGCAATGCCTAGCATATGTACATGGAATGAGTTTACTGTTAATGCGATGGCACCGCCTACCCGGGAGTTAACCACGTTGGTAGGACCTCGGTTAACCAAATCCACCGCCATCTCCCATCATCCCGAATCGCCATCCATCATAGGGAAGTCATCTGGCCATTTATCTAGCATACCACACTTAGATGCATATCGAGGCAGTTCGCTGCTACCGAGTACGGAATTCAGCTGGCTGTCAAAGAATGTGTCAGCAAGCTGACTTAAGCTGACTTCAGCCTGCTGCTTCCTGTTGAGTCATTAAACTGATATTGAATATGAAGTCCAGCAGACTGATTATTAACTAGAGTTCAGCAGGCTGAACTTATTTACCTGTTATATTTAAATGAATATTTTATCAACCAATATACTGATTCATTACAATGACTCAGCCAGAAGCAGCAGGCTGAAGTCAACTTAAGTCAGCTTGCGCACACATTCTTTGACAGCCAGCTGACTTCCAGACTCAGTAGCAGCGAATTGCCTCAATATGCATCTAAGTGTGATATGCTAGATGAATGGCCAGATGACATCCCTATGATGGATGGCAATTCGGGATGATGGGAGATGGCGGTGGATTTGGTTAACCGAGGTCCTACCAACGTGGTTAACTCCCGGATAGGCGGTGCCATCGCACTGGCCGTTGAACAGTAAACTCATTCCATGTACATATGCTAGGCATTTGCTCTCGAGTTCGGCATTCGAAAACGAGGCCAACTCTCTTGTACAGCTTACTGAGAGAGATCTGAATCCAATGCTAGAAGCCATTGATACGCACTGTCTTCCAACCTTGCTTATGTATGAATTTACTGATTGCATTATTGATGCTAGTTTACTCGCACTTGACTTACGAATATTATTTACTGCTAGTGTGTGGTCCTTTGCTGTTAATTCAATTAACGAAATATACCACAAAGAATACTTGCTTATATAATGATCTTTATTAAATGTTAATCGCCTAATCTGTAAGTCGATTCATTTCAGTGGTATCGGAGCAGTTATCACAGTCTTCTTTGTATGGTAAGGACAACGTCTCAAACTAGCAACTCACGAGACATGGAGAACCAGGATAACGAGAATGTCGAAAACCAGGCGGAAAGCCATGTAGCGGGATCCCGTACTTATTATGAAGCAGTGGCAGATACTACAACTAGAGAGGCTGCAAATGAGGCAGCTGCTATTGCCGCAGTCGCAGCACAGCAAGTTGAGGAGGAGAGAGCCAGATTAGAAGCTGAACAATTAGCAAAGGCTGCTGAAGATACAGAAAGGAGGGAAGGACAGCCGGCTGACGAGCGTACTGTTGAAGAACTTATGGCATCCAGGGCCAATGTTCTGAACTCACCTCCTGCTGTACAACTCAATGTACCCCTAGGTCAAATACGTGACCGGCTGAATACGACAGGAATTGCTGCAATAGGAGCGAGAGGGACTATTGAGGACACTACTCAGCGCGTAGATGCCAATGCTGCTGCTGCATTTGCAAGACTACCACCCCAGAGTGTAGACTTGGGAGCATTGTTTGTTCAAATGCAGTCGCAAATGGCGACCATGTATCGGTCCCAACAGGAGGGCAAAAGAATCATTATGTCTCTACTGCGGGACAGAGACCAACTGGGGTCTCAAACCACTGGTGGTGNCACCACTAGTGGTGGTGGCCGAGGGCCTAGTAAGCCCAAGCCGAAACCTCCCCAGGAATATGATCCTGAGGGAAACAGAAAATATTACCTGATCAAGTTTCTCGCGGATGTTGAGCAGTGGCTGGAGAACTACCCAGAATTGCAAGATGACGAGAAGGTCAGGCACACTGGTGCGCTACTGAAAGGCAGTGCCGCAGACTGGTGGCTATACTGGAAAGGAGAGCGTAAGGCTCGGCAACTCGGTGACCCTACGTGGGTAGAGTTTGTCGAGAAGTTGCATGAGAAGTTTGATGTCATCAACCAGCAGGAGAAAGTTATCTATGCAATGATCTCCCTGACACTGAAGCAGACCACTTCAGTTGCTGAGTTTGCTCAAAAGTTCCAGGAGAACATGATGAAACAGCCAGACTTGCCAGAACGGTATAGGATAGCATACTTCAGGTATGGCTTGAAATCCGAAGTCTCGGGTCATTGAAATTGAAGGAGACCAGGCTGAGGATGATCAGGGTGATGGATATGAGTATGAGTATAATGCGATACAGTCTAGAGGTAGAGGTGGTTACTCTCGAGGCAGTTATGGAAGAGGTGGTGGTAGGACTATGCCGAGACCAGCCTCAGCAAAATCTTTTTGCTTCCATTGATTCGTTCACACCTGACCAATAGGCCAAAAAGTTATTTGTAGCACCCGGACCATGTCAGAAGTACGTGTACGCAACCGACCGAACAGTTGCGACTTTTTGAAAGTCACGTGAACGTGAAAACGCCCGTTTGGTGTTAAACTGTTTTTGGAAAATCGTCACGAAACCGCGAAACGGCCAAACGGCTCGTTTCAGACATTCGACCAAACGCTGTACGCCCGTTTGCTTGTTTTTGTTGAAACATGAACCAGTGCCCTAGCAAGTGACTCGAAGCACTCCAGTGCCTTTTATTTGCATATTATGTGTCGTTTGACTTTTACGACTGTTTGTTCGTTTTAACGACTGGTCGTTTATCCGAAATCTGTGACTGTGCATTATCCGGAATAATGACAATCAAAATAACTTAACCAAACAATGATTAATTAAGTTATCATCTCATAATTAATCAAAGTAACTTATGAATAATTATGTCGTACTTTTGCAAAGTAGTCGAATTACGTTACGACGCTTTTTGCAATAGTATCTCGGTCGTTTCGCCAATCGACCGGGAATTAATCGGCACACGCGTGTGGCGATTAATTCAATGTGATGCAATCATTTATCAAATAATGTATGATAATAGTATAACGTATATTAGGTAATCGGGAAAACGTCCCAAATACGCCTAAAAAGCTCAGATCGTTACATATGTCAAAACAGTTAAAGATTGACTCAGAATGTCCGCTAATCCTGATACGTGAAGATTTTTCCCTAGGTTCAGGTGTAAAGACCTCTTACCTCCCCAATAGGACCCCTTTGAATTGCGGGCGGACCTTCTCTTGATGTCGACCATGGCGGGCAATTCATTTCTTCGTAGCATCTGCCTCAGTTGGGCAACGTATATGAAAATGGCAAAAGACAAAAAAACGTCTTGTGGCTTGTTCATCGATGCGTGCTAGATGTCGAAAGCAGATCAAGAACTTTTTGCAAAAGTAAAGGGCAAATTACAAATCTATCACTTTCAGCTTTGTAGATTGTAAAATCTACCACTGCTTTCAAACTAATTACAAAACTACCACTTGTACATGTAAATGGAGTCCACGTAGGGCTTACACAAATAAATGACGTGCCACACAAATTCGCACGAGATCCACCTGACACACCACTCCTCTCTTTCGTTTCCAAAAGTTTTCCAAAACCACTTGTCTAACTGACCTACCTTCACGAACCAAACTTCCCGAGCTCCCCCGCTAGCCTAGCTTTTGCAACACTCTAGATTTTTTTGGACACAATTTTGACATGATAGCGGGCCGAATCGGTCACACGATAGTACTATCATGTTTTCGTTGTGCGGGAGGCCAGCCGTCTTGATAATTTGTATCGACTCCATGCTACTAATATAGTGCAGCAGCTTGCTGGGCTGCTCTGAGCTCAGCCGCGTCTCCCTTACTGAGCTCGGCCTTCCCACTCCCATACTCGCACAAGAATTTTGCATGTAACCGAGTTAGTTCGATCGCCATGAGTTGACTTGCTATGCTACTGCTTGCCATTGAGCTGCTCGCCACCCGGTGGAAGCTCGCTAGGGCCTCCCTAGCTCCCCTCCCCTCCCTTGAGTCTCAACCATTGTTTGGCAATTTGCGAACACACTATAGCGTCTTTATTCTAAATTTCCCTGTGAAGCGCTAACACGCGTTTTGTAGCGTTGTATGCCCGACATATGTCGTCGTGCCTAGCTATGCATGCTAATTTATCGCCTTGCTTCATCTACATCAGCCTTTTGGCGAGTTTTGTTCGTGAAGGTGGGTCAGTTGGAAAAGTGGTTGTGGAAAGATTTGGAAACGAAAGAGAGAAGTGGTGTGTCAGGTAGGGTCTTGTGCGAATTCCTATGGCACGTCATTTATTCGTGTAAGCCCTACATGGGCTACATTTACATGTGCGAGTGGTAGTTTTGTAATTAGTTTGAAAGAAGTGGTAGATTTTGCAATTTACAAAGCTGAAAGTGGTAGATTTGTAATTTGCCGAAAAATAAACGAGGCCAATCTTGACGAAATTGGCATCAAACCACGAGGACCCAGACACGATTGCTGGGTTCGGGCGGCAAATCGTATCGATTATACTCGTGTGGGCGTAAGGAGATATTCTCGCGTTGGCCAATGAAACGCCTGGTCAAGACGAAGGCCCGGCAGTCATTTGGGCAAATTACCAAACTAGCACTCCAACTTTCGTTTATTCTACAATCTAGCACTCCAAGTTTTGTTATTTCAAAACTAGCACTCGCGCATGTAAGGTCATGCCACGTAGGCCTTACATGATCAAATGACGTGCCACACGAATTCGCACGCGACCCTACCTGACACACCATTTCTCTCTTTCGTTTCCACCACCACTTTTGTAACTGACCCACCTTTGCGATCCAAACTGCCAAAGGACGCCAAATTTCGGGTGGACACATTGTCGCTACCTTCATTTTACTCTCCAAAACTCTTTGTAGTGCTTTGTAGGCATTGACCCCTTTGCCGCGCCTCCAAATCAAAGACGACTTTTCGAACTCCATAGCTGGGTCTAAACCTTGGTGGGTCAACTAGGTACTTCTTATGGTGGTCAAATGTAGGTAAAACGTGGCGGTTAAATGTAGGATGTGAAAAATGTTCCCATGGATGCGCAATTAAATAGTGGCAACATGCTTACAAATAGGAAAGGATGGCCACAGGCAACCTCAATGGCAATGTGCCATAGTAACTAACCACTTGACTCAGCCGCTACAATTAGCTACTTGTGATTACGTTCCTACATGAAATAGCAGAGAATGCGATGAATGTAGTCTCTCAAGAAAATATAGGATTAGAAAATAAAGGCGCAAGAAATAGGTCACGAAAATATATGTGGACCAATTTTTGGGCGTCCTTAGGTAGTTTGGTTCGTGAAGTTGGGCAGTTAGAAAAGTGGTGGTGGTCGATTTTGGAAACGAACGAGAGAAGTGGTGTGTCAGGTAGGGTCGCGTGCGAATTCGTGTGGCACGTCATTTGATTGTGTAAAAGCTACGTGGACTCGCCTTACATGCGCAAGTGCTAGTTTTGTAATAATGAAACTTGGGAGTGCTATTTGTAGAATAAAAGAAAGTTGGAGTGCTAGTTTGGTAATTTGCCCCAGTCATTTTTCGGACGTAGGGGCGACATATCATTTTTTTTAGTATTCCCGTCCGGCAAATCTGGACTCGCTCTGGGGACAACGGTCTTTTCTGGGGTCATTAGGCGACAACTTTCTGCTGATTCTGACAATCTTTTTCGATTCTATGTGTTCTGTGTTCCCCTACCTATTAAACCGGCATCGCAAATGGCGAATGAAAACCCATCGATACACGAGTGAACAGCTCTGGTCGCCCGCAGGTCTGGGTCACGGCTTAGGGACGCCGATTCTGCTCAATGGAACCGCACTGTAACCAGGTTCAAAAGCTTGGCCCACATTGGCCAGCACTTTGCGTGTGCATAATGGTGTGTCACTACTGGTCACTACTCTGGATGACTGTGCGTGTGCACTGCACCGGTGGGGCTAAGCAGGGCCAAGTAGGAGATGTGCACTGTACTTTTCTTGGTTTCGTGATTCGCTCAAAATACCACGTGAAATACAGGCGCGGGAACAACTAATGACACTCGAACACCCTGGAATGAACCTTAACGAACGCTCCATCGACTGTTGCCCACGTCACGACTGGTTACGCTTTCCTTATCACGCTTGTGGGGACTTGGACGCAAAGGAAATCAAGTAGCACATGACGAAGTTAGCAGGTATCTTCTGTAGGCTTCATAATATTTTACAGAAGTGCACAATAGTGTTCGAGTAATTTTATTACGCCATCGATAGTGTGCGAAATATATTAATGACTCCTATATAGCTGCTGTTTGTTAAAAATCGGTCTGAAAATTTTCATCAGGTTTTTAAAATAACCGGGAAAAGGTATACAGCTGAGGACAAACTTTCGGCGATGACGGAAGCCCGCCAAAACGTATCCGACAAATGCAACGGGACATCCTCCGGCCAACGCGAAGATGTGGCGGTATGCCTAGTGGCAGGAGGGACCTAGCTACGACCAGTCCTGCAGCAGGCTGAAGCAGGCCTGAAGTAACGAGTAGTGTGCAGCAGGAGGCTGAATATGGCAGAAACACTTGACGCAGGCAAAGCTTATAAGAGATGGCTACCATATTCATTTGCTCGAAAATTCAAGGGCTGCACTAAGTCAAAAAAGCCTTGCAGCCTTTTTATGATCCACTCCACTCAATACTTCTCTTGGCTCAGCTTTAGCCCTGCTGCACTGAACGCAGTTTAAAGCCAAATTCTGCAAGGCTCTCTCCTCATTCAAAATCATGGCTACTTGCAAGAGAATGCAGATCTTGATTCTGTCTGCAGTCGTCTTGGGCACCCTTGTTGGTGTTCGAGCACAATACAATTATGCTGATGCACTTGACAAAGCAATTTGCTTCTTTGAAGGGCAGCGTTCTGGGGTGCTGCCTTCAACCCAGCGTGAGACCTGGCGCGGAAACTCTGGCCTCTCTGATGGCAAAGCTGAAGGGGTAAGATTCCTCACCAGCACCTACAACATGAACTGCAGTTTCTTCTCTAGCGCATTAGAAGAAAAAAACCTTCAAGCTGACAATCATATCATTATAAAAGAGGGGCATAGCAGGCGAGCATTTTGCACAAAGAACAGCAGCTCAGCATCCTTTTTCCAGTTTTATATGCTTTCACTTGCTAAGGCAATGGCAATCCTGAAACATATACATACTTGCTTCTAACCAGCTGCCGGTTACTAAAAATAGTTGTTGCAATGTTGAAAAGCAGGTGGACTTGACTGGAGGCTACTATGACGCTGGTGACAACATCAAGTTTGGGTTTCCCATGGCCTTCACGGTCACCATCCTGTCATGGTCTGCTCTGGAGTACCCTGCCCAGCTGTCAAGTGCTAGCCAGACAGGTTACCTTCAGGCAGCCATCCGCTGGGGCACTGACTGGTTCATCAAAGCGCACACCAGTGCCAACACCCTCTGGGGGCAGGTACAAAGGACTCTAAGTCGTTCGAAAGATCTATCAATGCACCTGATTCATCTGGCCTAAGTGATACCTGATTGGTTTTTTTGAAGTACCTGAAGCAGACTAATTGCAAGCACTGCTACTCAATATAGCAGGTCCTGCTGACTCTCTTGAGAGCAATGAAGCTTATCTTGAAAACAACTTACCAGGAATACTGGGTCCTCGTGCTGAAGTGTATCCTTCATGGCTGACATCCATGTGCTCTTCTTCTCAGGTGGGAGAGGGCGTCTCAGACCACAGCTGCTGGGAGAGGCCGGAAGACATGGACACTCTCAGGACTGCCTCGGCCATCACCGAAGCCAATCCTGGGACTGAGCTGGCAGGAGAAGCAGCTGCAGCCATGGCTGCTGCTTCCATGGTCTTCAAGTCGAGCGATGCCGCTTACTCATCCTCACTCCTAACACACGCCAAGCAGGTGAAGGGACTGGCCTCTTTGGTCAATGCTCAGAATAATTGACAACAGAATTTGTATCTGAAGTGATCTACTTTTGCCGTTGCCTGCATCAAGGCCTGCACTTGACAATGTCAGAACAACCTGTCTGCAGCTCTCTTACAACACCTGCATGAAGCAAAAAAGTCATGTTTATGCTGGACTGTAACATCCCCTGACATCATGGCACGCTGCGCTGTGTCATGGACAGCTGTTCGACTTTGCCAACAAGTACAGAGGCGACTACAGCGTGTCCATTCCCAACGTCCAGGCCTACTACAAGTCGTGGAGCGGCTACAATGTGGGTGCCCTCCTTCCCCCTTGCTCCACAGCTTTGCCTTTCACTTAACCAGCAACATACTCCATATTTTCATCAAAGCAACGCAAGAACTTGTCGAGCTCCGAAAAGAGCTGAGAGGCGTACCTGTTGCAGAAGACGGTCGAGTATTTTTGTCCACGTTTATCTTTCCGGTCTTCGGTTTCTATCTATATTCACCCCCTGCTTACAGCTGTCACCCTGCTTACAAGCTTGTCAGGCTCCTCCATCGCACATCAAGCCCCAGATGAATAAAGTCTGCACGAGTCTGCACCTCGAGCGCTGTAGCACTCACGTGACTGTCAGCAGCAAATTTACTTTCTCACACCTGCTCTTGTGTGCTCTCCTGGAGGGACGAAAACAGGACGAGCTGGTGTGGGCGGCTGCGTGGCTTTACCGCGCAACGGGGGACGCCACGTACCTCAACTTCATCCTGAGCAACGAGGCCAGTCTGACAGGCACGGGCTACCAAGTTATGTTCACATGGGACAACAAGTTTGCCGGCGCCCAGATCCTCCTGGCCAATGTAAATCCCGCGCTCCGCTTCACCAATCCCTCTGCAAACGTCTTCACTGTACAGCTGCCTAACACCTGACTAGAGGCTAGACTATGGGAACAGTGTATGACTGATGGATTGATGGTTTTGAGTGTATCTGATGGAATGTCTAGTCCGACAGTCTGTTTTACCGTCTGCTTGCTCAAAAAAACTTGCGTGAAGAAAGAGACAAAGTTGTGTGCTTGCCGTTCTTACCTGTGTATGCGGCAAGTCTGCTCTTCTTCTCTCCACCGGCTTGCTGCTGCTGATGGCTGCGTGCGTCGCCTGGCAAAATATGAGGAGCGTGCAGGTGTTGCTGAAGAAGCAATACGACACTAGCGACGGCGCCACCACCACGCTGCTGCAAAAGTTCAAGACCGCGGCGGACGCGTATGTGTGCTCAATACTGCCCAACAATCCACTGCACACCGTCAGCATCACTCCTGGTATGAACACGCTTTCTGTTCTGCCCCCCACCCCCAACCCCACCGTGTGCCTCCTCGTCTCAAGAGAAGCTCTGTCCTGAATTTGTATGTCCTGATGGCTCAGCATAAACGTGTGCATTTGTACTTTTTTGACCTCTGTTTAAGGCACAGTTGAACCTGATCTCATACAAACGTTGTTTGGATATGGCAGGTGGGCTGGTATTCCAGGGCACCATCAACAGCCAGTACGCGCTTGACGCTGCCCTCCTTATTGACATCTACGGCGACTACCTGACAGCGGCCAACCAGCCCTTCACTTGCGGCAGCACCACCATCCCCGTGGCAACTGCCCAAGCCTTTGCCAAGTCACAGGTACCTACCGCTTCCCCTCCCCTCCCCCTCCCGCAAATTCAGGTACATCCATCTTCAACATGCATGCGAGGCACAAAGGTACACCTATGTTCTCAGTACATGCCTTGAAATTCAAGTACAGTGTATAATAGTATACCTGATATTCAGAATCGGCCTAGACCTTGCTGTACTTTCATGATACTGATGAACATATGATAGCGGGCAAAATAATAATGTGGTGTGCAGATGGACTACCTGCTGGGCACCAACCCCAAGAGCATGTCGTACATGGTGGGCTTCGGCGCCAACTACCCACAGCAGCTGCACCACCGGGGCTCCTCCGTGCCCTCCATCGTCGACCACCCCGCCAAAATCGCATGTGGCGAAAGCTGGGCATATGAGTCGAGCACGTCCCCCAACCCCAACGTCCACGTGGGCGCCATTGTGGCCGGCCCCGACCAGGTGCGCCTGCTGCTGCTGCTGACTGCTGCTGTTGCACCCTCTTGGTCCTTGCTTGGCCTTGCTCTATAATCTGAACGCATGCAATTCCCAGGTTCATCTGACTGCTACTGCTGCCCAATGCAGCTGGCTTGCTCATTTATGTACAATCTACTGTGAATGGGCGAGGCAGGTGGCTCAGTGAGTCTGCATGTCTCTGCTAGTTTGCTGCCTGTGTGCCTGTTCAGAGTTACTTTCTGCCTCCAGATTTAATGATTACCCAAACTAAGTCTCTCTAGGGCAAGTATTTTGCTGCATGCGCAGTCCTAGTGGCTGGTAAGCTGAGCGGAGAGGGTACCGCACATCGCTTACCACCTCTATACTGACCAAGACACTCTTTTTTCGTGTGCCCCAGACGGACAACTGGGTGGACGACCGTACAAATTACAACTACAACGAACCGACGACGTACATCAACGCGGCAGCTGTCGGCGTGCTGGCCAAGCTTGTCGCCACCACAGGAGGCGGAGGAGCCACTCCCTCGCCCCCCCCTCCGGTGCCTGCAGCTAACGCTCCGCTGCCCAGCCAGAGCCCCCCACCGCCCAGCCAGAGCCCCCCGGTGCCCAGCCAGGGCCCCCCGCTGCCCAGCCAGAGCCCCTCGCCGCCTGTGACCAGCGTGCCCCCCCGGCCCGACACCACCAGCGCTCCCCCTACCCCCGCTCCAGCTGGTCCTATCGCTGGTAAGTTCAGATTCGCCTTGCTGCTCTTTGCCAGCTCTCTGCCTTGCACGTATGTTCGCTGCTTAAATATACATATGTTACAGTATGAAATATAAAACATGACATATAAATATAAATATAAATATAAATATAAATATAAATAAATAAATATAAATAAATGTATATATATAAATAAGTAAGTAAATAAATAAATAAATAAATATATATATATATTCATCTCACACATTCGTATATATGAATATACATGTGTATACATTTGTATATATAGGAAAATGTGAGGTGACATGCACAGAAGTGCGTCCATCGAGAGTGCTGGCATGCACGTAACAGGCAGCAGCCGAACTGCTTAGCTGCATCACATACCAAGCCCTTGACTGTCTGTGTACGCGTGTGTATTTCCTGCTGGCAGGTGCGGACCAGGTGGCATTTACGCAGGTGACAGACTACAAGGACCTGACCACGGGGCAGTACCGCCTACTCATGACCAACAAGGGGCCGGGCAAGATCTGCGCGCTGACCCTCCACCTGTCCAACTACCAGCCCACAGTGGCATGGGGCCTGACGTACGACGCCGCCACACAGACTGCAGGGCTTGCCGCCTACAACTTCCCCCTGCAGCCAGGTGGCGTCATCGAAAACATCGGCTACAGGCAGTCGGGCGGCCAGGCCGTGTTTGCAGTGGCCACCCTCCAGACCTGCTAGGCTGGTGGGAGACACCGGATAATGTGCGAAGTGTTGGGAGGACTACAGTGCACATATGCTAGACTAGGTTAGGTACAGAGGTCTAGTAGCTTGGTCCCCTGGTCAGGTTGTACAGTCAGGTGTCAAACATTTGGCAATGATAGGGGGAGATATCAGCTGTGAAGGGGAGGAGGGGGGGGGAGACTGAGGAGGCAATTGAAAAGGAGATGGGGAGAAATTGGGAAGGAGATGTAGAGGGGGGGAGGAGGTACCAGAGGGTAGAGACAGGGGTCAGAAGGGAGCAAAGGAAACACAGGAGGCATACAAGGTGGTAGTAGTAAGGTGGGGGGCACCTTCCTAAGATTTATTTCATACTCTGGTAGAAGGCCCCAGCCTCGAGAGGCACCAGTTCAGACAACGGCATATGATACATCAGAATAACGCTCCAGCCCCCAAAGGCTCGGCTCTGAGCAGTGACGTCGCCCAATAAAGCCCCAATGGCTCGACTGTCACCTCCAATAAAGGACGCCCCAGCCCCCAAAGGCTCAGCTCCAAACAACGAACTAGTCACCCGATAACGACGTACCAGAGGCTCGGCTCCCGATAGTGACTGTCACTCAAGAATGCCCCAGCCCTCAGAGGCTCTGCTCCAATTACGCCCAGCCCGGCCTAGACTAGTATATTAGCAGCCAGTTTTAGAGGCCATATTTAGGAGCAGGAAGGCCAAGTGAGCTTGCGTAGCCTGAAGAGCACAACTATTTTATTATTTTATATCATGCAAGAGCAAAACATTGACACCATGAAAAAATCAAGGCACCCATTGAGCTCCATTTCCCGCTTGTTGAGTTGAGAGGCTGGCTTTATTGTGACTCTTAAAAAGCAAGGAAAAAAACACATAGAGAAGAATAATGGTAACTGGCATTATGACTTCACTGCATGTTGAACCAGTGCATGGTGAGTGCATGTTGTCAAGTTGGTCCACAGCCAACCCTGTCCTATGTTGATATTCTCTATCAAGCCTGTAGTAAGATTGTGATTGTGGGGGGGAGACCCTGGGTACCCGCAAACAAAGTCTCAACTATGTTCTTCTGCCCCTTCTTCATTGATTATGTAAGCTGATTTGACTGCTGTAACTGTTCTGCCTTTCTCCCCCCCCAGTAGATTCAAAAACCTTATGAACATATTTCAGTGTATATGAGTGCTTTTTTGACAGAGTGTGGTCATAGTGCGGTATATGGATGGATGATTGAGTGGCTTACGGTTTCTACTCAAGCAGCCATAAGAGATGAACCTCACAATATAATGACAATGACAAGAACTGTTCAGGGTCCTGCAGTTCTTGTTCAGCACAAAGGTAGTCGGGCTTTGCATTCTATCATATGCTTGTTTCTATGCTATATTACGTAATATTTCAGATGGCAAACTAGCACTACCATATGCAGAGAAATAAGTGGATATAGGGGATGTGGATTGGAAAGATGACTAAACTACAGTGGATGCATGAGATATGGATGCAAGACTCCCCACACTAATATATTCAGAAACTCAAGTGGTCGTCTTGACCATAGGACTTTGTTGGCTTCACATTTCTAATCTTTCAAAATTCGGGGTCCGCAGTGCACAATATCTTTCTCTCACGAAGATTATGAGCAGCTAGTCGGCACACCATGGATATCAATGCGCATCCCACTGCATCCTCCATAGGTGTGCATCCTCTTGGTCTCTGCCATTTCCTGAGGAGGATTTGACGAGAGCAACAGAGCAAGCTTTTAAATCCTAGACACAGAACCCGGCCACCAAGGCTCCACCCTGCTCCCCGCTAGGCACTCGTATGATCCTCGCGCTCCATCGTCCGCTACGGACGACATCGTATGCGACTCTTAGCAGTGCATACTGGTGCACATGATCGTACCCGACCGAACCATCCGACAGGGCACGTTCAGAAAGTTAAGCTCTTATCTATAATCGACGGGAGGCGTTGAAGCAGGCAGAAGAACCCAGGTGTATCACAACAGCTGAATATGGACCACGGTGGACCCCATGCACGATTTGTTAATGTCCTTGAACAACGTTCAGAAAGCAATTTTCCATTTTCCTTTCCCCCTTATTTTGGTTAATTGAATGCTTCAACGATACAAGTCTTTGACAAGTGCTTAACACTTTCGAATATGCACTTCAAACTTTTGATCTTATTTTGCGACTTTTAAAGGCAATCGCTTGGCTACTATGTTTTTTCGCTTGAATTGTCTACTTTGTCCTCTATTTTCTAGTTATCTGTTTCATTGGTCGGCTTGCTTAAATACCATTCTTATATCAAAGATAAGTGGGCGGCTTGGCTAGCAAGATATTTTATTAAGTATCATTGCACCATGCCTTTGACAAAGAATGAAGCACCACCACACTTTGTCTTATTTCCATCAAGAAGGAAGCGCAGCAATATATTGTATGCATACTACTATTTTACACAGGCGCATGAACATTACAATGAGAGTCATCAAGGGTAGTCATTGCGTACATATTTATTAAATTGTGAGAAGAAAGTAGTCATTTTAATATGAAAGACATGGAGTTGCAAAAAAAATTCCTATGTTGTCTTGTTCTACTGCAGATTAAAATTGCGTCACAGTCAATGAACAACATGGAGCACCTTAAGAAACAAGAATATGATGTGAGGATGTCAAGCTAAAGATAGCAAATGAGTGGCGAGTAATGCTTATGGCATTTGTGATCATGTACATGGAGATATCTGGGTTAAATCGCATGTCTGCATATCCACGATAGATGTGACGCAAATGTTTATCCATCATTACTTGCACACAGGTGTCTACCTATGAATAATTGTTGAGGTCGCTAAACTTGCTGTGCCGTGCAGAATATACCACTTGTATATTACAAACTTGGTGGCCGTTAGTAGCCATATGAGTAGCAATCTGACCACAGAGCATGCAAAAGCGCGTATGTTGTCTAGGAATCTTACAGCAAGACGGGGGCATCACAGGCTATTCATAGCAAGAAACGAAGACTTTCCCACCCCCTTAAGGCACACAATCATTAATTAATAAATAAATAAATGTATATATATGTACATATATATACATATATGCATCAATTAATAGAGATATGTGTACATTCATATTTACATACAAATATGCATCTTCTTTCTATACTATGTTTACACACTTCATATTAATATGATTTATATATGTAAACATATATTTGCAGAGCATAATGGGAGAGGGAGAAGTGGGCAGTGTACAACTCCATGTTATTCTACAGCGCAATGGAAGGACTGCTGTTATGGTAGCAACATAAGAACCATAGCGTTCTCTTTGCATGTCAATACACAATCACTAGTCTAGGCTTTATAAGTCAAGGTTGAAGTGCAACACGTGTGCTCATATTTCAATGATGCAACTTTTCACGTAAAAAGTGCATGCGTATATGTATGTGGTCACATATATACATGGTATGCGCGTATATACACATCCAAACAAATGAAAATACATAATCCATTCATTCAAATATCCACATGAGTGCATCTGACTATTTATATCATTGTACACTATCCCACGGATACCGACTTTCTATGGCGCGGGTCTTGGAGCGCAGGCGAGGAGAAAGTGTGCGCTCATATGCGGTGGGAGTTTAAAGCACCCAGGGGGGGTGGGTCCAGCCTAGGGTTGTCAACTTGTCACGTTATGGAGAGAGAAAGGTTGTACCTTAAGAGGTGGGGAAGGAGGTGGGGAGGGGAGCGATCCCAATGCCACGGAGCTGACCAATTTTTTGAGCACTTTCGGGCTCAAGCTCACACTCTTTGTCTCCAAGAGGGGTGGAGGGATCAGAGGGGGGTTCGGATGGCAGAAATCTCTGAGCGGGCCTGGTGCTCTTGTGTGTGCGTGGGTCTGTGTGAGTACGTGCATGCCCTTGCATAGAACCCATACCTGTGGGCCGTGTGTCATCAAGTGTGCCGTGTGTGTGTGAGTGTGTGTTTGGGTATGTGGGAGTTTATGACATGTATTATATGCATACAATATATACATACAGAAAGGATATAGAATAGAAGGAAGAAATGCTTAATTTTGAATAGAAGTAAGAATAGGAGTAGGAATGCTGCAATGAATACTGCAGTGTGTGTGTATCCGTGTGCCTGGGTATGTGGGAGTATGTGTGTGTGTGTGCGTGTGTGTGCACATGTGTGTGTGTGTGTGTGTGTGTGTGTGTGTTTGTGTGTCTGTATGCAACATGTGCATGTGTTTGTGTGTGCACGAGTGAGCGTGTCGTGTGCAAATGTGCGGGTATGCAGGCTCAAGAAGTCGCAACGGAAGAGGCCTGCTTGGCTGGTTACGATGTTGGAGGCGCGCGAGTCGTGTGAGTTTCTTCCGGCGAGGGAAGCAGCGGCGCCCTGTCCCCTTGCCCTCTTGCCCCCTTTCTCCAGAAGGAAGAAAGCAGGCAGGCTCCCAGAGGCAGAGAAGGACACCAATAAAAGATAAATATTAAGCACACGCCTACTGTACGGACTCCCCCCAAGGCACAGGTGGCAAGGGAGGAGTTTTGGGACACGCATTGCGGAATCTGTGCAGCAGCACCGAGGAAGGGGGACGGGGGAGGGGGCTGTAGGGAGAGAGGGGGGAAGCACTTAGGGGAGCAGATATGTGGGAGGAGGTGGATCTGTGTGGAACATGGACAGCAGAACAGATAGAGGGGACAGGTGGCAGTGGGGGGGAGAGAGGGGCGAGCGCACACCTAAAACCTGATATATTAACCCCCGAATCCCAAACCTGCTTGCACTCTCACAAAGGCAGAGCTGCGAGAGGAGCTAGAAGGCACTGGAGAAAGACACTCGAGATGTCCATTGTAACAAGGACCCCGTGGACCTTCTCGGCTGTCAGATGGAGGTGGGTGTTCATGACGTCGGCAAGTATTAGCAAGGCAGACCCGAACTTGCCATCGGCCTGGTCACCTTGACCTCGCATGGACGCGCAAACACGTGCGTGGGTAGCAGGACTGAAGCTCAAGAGAGAAAAAAGATGCAGCAAAAGAAAAGGGGGGGAAAAGAAAAGAAGGGACAACGCATGGCAGACGAGAAGAAGCAAAAGAAGAATATCAGATGCTGCAAAAGCAAAGAGAAGAAAGAAGGCATAACACGCAGCACCGGAGGAAGGAAGAAAAAGGAACCAGAGCAATAATAGACGAAGCAAAAGAAACGCAAAAGCAATAATAGACATAGCACCAGGGAAGAAAACAACGAAGCAGAGCACACACCGACCTCAAGAGCGTCTCCCTTGTGAGGCAGCAGGCGGCCGGCGACCAGCTACCCACAGACTCGCGCACGCGCACGCACACGCACACGCACACGCCCACGCACACGCACACGCACACGGGCAGCCGATGCACAGGTGGCCGGCTGAAGCCCAGCTGAATAGTGCCCGCAGTCACGCAAGCACGCACGGGCGCGTGCATGTGTGCCATGCGGCGACGGACCACCTAGCCCAGGTGAAAGAGCCCCGCAGCATCTAGGCGGCAGCGCCAAAGGCCTATCCTCCTCCCTGCACGAGGGAATGCGGGAGAGCGCACACCCACCCACACCGGGCAAGACGCACACGCACACATGCACACACACGCACACGCACAGGGACGCGCACGTGCACACACAAAACGTGCACGATGCACGCACATGGGCACACAAATGCACGGACATGCGTACACGACACACGCGCACGCACACACGCACACGCGCACAACACACGCACACACGCACACGCGCACAACACATGCACACACGCACACGCGCACACGCGCACATCACACGCACACGCACATGCACACGTCGCAGGCACAACGCACGCACGTACAATGCACACGCATGCACCCATGCACGGGCTCACGCACACAATAGGCACTCACGCAAGCCCAGAGAGGCTCAGGAAGCAGCCAATGCTGATGTCAAGTCGAGCGCGAGCATGTCACACAAGAGCATGAGTGCACGTTGATCCCCTACCCCCTATCTCCTGCCCCCTCCCACCTCCCCCCTCCCACC
>WELA01005604.1:414714-436162 GCA_009602735.1 Mesotaenium endlicherianum | reverse complement strand
TCCCCCCCTGCTCTCTGGCCTCTCCTGCCCCTGCCCCAGCGCCCTGCCCCCTGCCCCCTGTCCACTGCCCCAAGCTTGTCAGTCCAGCCAAGCAAGGGCAGATAGAGAGCAGGCAGACGTCCAACGGCCATAATTTCACGAACCTTCTCATACATTGAATATGCCATTATCAAACATAAAGCATCAAGTTTGAACAGAAGCAGAATTTGCACCATCTTTTCGTTGAGTTAACATAAACAAAGCACTGCTCCCTGCTATATGCGAAACTAACGAGGCGCAAGCGGACCCTGGACATTTGTTGTTTGACGATGGCCTTCGATAGTAGGCATTTAAGTCTTTGACACCTCCGAATTCGATTGGCGACAATGATATTTCACTATTAGTGCATCAGTCGTAGCGTCACTCGCTCATTTATCTGCGTCTTAGAGACGGCCTATAGGCAAGGCTGACAATCTACGCCTCCATCCTCCCACGCATATATCGTACTGTGTCGCACCCTTGGGCCTGCTAGGCCCTAGCTGTACAACCAATAGTGACTGCCATTGAACTTTAACTTTCTCTCGTGTTGAATCACAAAAAAAACTCCTGCGCTGCCTGCCTGTAGTACAACAGACTCATCGCCTAGGTATTGACCCTTATATTCTCGTTTCTCGTTCCTGGCTTGCTCGGTGTGAAAGTTCTTTACCTCAAGCATTGCAGAGCTTTGCATGCATAGTCCGAGGCCATGAGCCCCACTCCCCTTGGTTGATTACAGAAATTCTTGATCGGGGGCCAAATATGACTTGTGTGCAACTGGCATATGGTAGCTGTCTGGTATGCGAGATATAAAACAGCACAATTCATGTGGGTGCAGAACCCCTGATCTCTCCCTTCACTTTAAGGGGTCGTTGTTTAGAAGCCCATACGACTGCAGTAAGGCGCCTGGCATTTGCTCAAGGCGCCATGAATTCAAGTAGCAGCATTGTTCCTGCGGGCTCTCACTATGACTTCACTTTCGCTTTCAAGGAGGTAGAATTTTCAGACAGCATACTCAGGCTGCACGTGTCACGGTCCAAGGAGCAGGTCTTTCCTTCAGAAGGGGCGTCATCTGGAGGTTGCAGTGTTGGACAAGAAGCTAAATCCTTCCCGTCTGTCCCATCAAATGTCAAAATAGAGCTAAATACATGAACTCAAACATGCAGGCAAAGCATCAAGGGCACCATTGGTGTTTGTGTAAAATATGCTCTTGCATGAAAGTTTCCAATAAAGTTAGGGGGTCTATAAAGCACCCGCAATAATACTGTCCTACGGACTGAGTGAGCTCAGTTGGCCTCACTAAAACTGGCTGCTACTTTATT
This sequence comes from Mesotaenium endlicherianum, assembly GCA_009602735.1. Classification (NCBI taxonomy): domain Eukaryota; kingdom Viridiplantae; phylum Streptophyta; class Zygnematophyceae; order Zygnematales; family Mesotaeniaceae; genus Mesotaenium; species Mesotaenium endlicherianum. The sequence goes on along the minus strand of WELA01005604.1, from coordinate 434,825 downwards.
AGTCTATCTAGGCCGAGCCACTAATGGCTGGGCCGTTATTGGAGCCGAGCCAAGGGCTGGGGCATTATTGGGTGACTGTCACTATCGGGAGCCGAGCCTCTGGGGCGTCGTTATTGGGTGACTAGTCGTTGTTCGGAGCCGAGCCTCTGGGGGCTGGGGCGTCGTTTATTTGGGGTGACAGTCGTCATCAGAAGTTGAGCCGCTGGGGCTTCATTGGGCGACGTCACTGCTCGGAGTCGAGCCACTGGGGGCTGGGGCGCTATGTTGATGTCTCATGTGTCATAGTCCAGATATGTCAGTAGCCTGGAGGCCCAAAGGCCGGGGCCTTTTCCAGAGATAAATACCTAGGAAGTGCTGGGAGCCTTATTGGGATACCACCACCTTACTACCACCTGGTATGTCTGGTAAACCTTTTCTGATCCATCTTCTGGTTCCCTTCTGACCTCTATCTCTACCCTCTGGTACGTCCTCTCTCATCTCCTTCCATCTCCTTCCCGATGCATTTCCATCTCCTTTCCGCCTCCTCCTCAGTCTCCTACCCATCCTCCCCTTCTCACACACCTGACACCTACCCTCCTCTATTGTAGCCCAACACCTGACACCTGACACCTGGCTATACCACCTCACCACCTCACCACCTCACCTCACCTGACCTCACCTGACCTTACCTCACCCCCCTCCCCCCCCCCCCCCCCCCCCCCCCCCCCCCCCCCNCCCCCCCCCCCCCCCCCCAGCTACCTACTATACCTACCCGATCTGGACATTTAGACCTCCCCTAGCCTAGCACCTACCCCTTAAAGTCCTACCTACCTCCTCTACCTTCTAGACCTCACTTTATCTTAATACTTGTTCCTATCCTAACACCTACTAGACCTCCTAGACCTGCCCTCCTCTAGTACCTGCCCCTATCCTGACACCTTGATCTCCCGTGTATACAACCCCCTTTTTGTTTTAATTTTCCAACCTGAAACCTCCTGGACCTCTCCTAGCACCACCATCACTCCCCTTTTCTAACACCTGTTCCCTAATCTCAACCTAGACCTTGTAGACCTCGTACACACCTCCCCTATGCCTAATACCTGCCCCCTATCTTAGCACCATGATAGCCCTCTTCTTCTACACCCTTTTTCTGATTGTTTTCTGATTTGTTCTTTGAACCTCTACCTAGACCTCCCCAAACTACCCCAAATCCTTCCACACCTCCCTTACCCTGGCATTTACTCGTCTTATCACCTTTCTAACCTCACCTTGACCTCCTATACTTCTCCTAGCCATCTATACCTCCTCTAATCTAACACCTGTCCTGTATCCTAACACCTAACACCTATCAGCCACTTTTTTTTTTTTTCTCTTTTTCCTCTATCTCTACACCTGTTCCCTATCCTAGCACCTTGAGATCCTTTTTTTCCCCTTTTTTTTCTCCTTCTAAGTCGGGGTGAAGAGGGGGGGGGGACCTCCTCTAGCCCCTCTATACCTTCTCTTGGGGGGGGGGGGAACTTCCTGCTTCTAGGCCTCCGGTACCTCCCCTCTAACAATACCTTCTACAGCCCTCTTTTTTTGTGGGTTTTTTTCTTTTCTTTTTTGATACCTGGGTCACTCATCACGCTTGTCTCTCTACCCCTCTGCCTCCCTTTCCCGCATTTCCTTTTTTTTTTTCTTCTTTTTTAAAAACCTGACCTAACCATTGCCCTATACCTCTCCGGCATAAGTTAGAGTAGCAACACCGACCAGTACCTGTGGCCTCCCCAGCACTTCGCACTTTATTGATGTCTCCCTCCAGCCTAGCAGGTCTGGAGGGTGGCCACCGCAAACAGGGCCTGGCCGCCCGACTGCCTGTAGCCAATGTCCTGGACGACGGCACCTGGCTGCAGGGGGAAGTTGTAGGCAGGAAGCCCCGCAGTCTGCTTGGTGGCGTCATATACCAGGCCCCATGCCCCCGTGGGCTGGTAGTTGGACACCTGGAGCGTCAGCGCACAGATCTTGCCGGGGCCCTTGTTGGTGATGATCAGACGGTACTGCCCCGTGGTGAGGTCCGTGTAGTCCGTGACCTGCGCGAATGCCACCTGGCCCGCACCTGCCAGCAGAGCAGAGATTCACAAAACGCAAACACAGTCAGTTGCTTGCTGTGTGATGCAGTGCGGCTGTTGCCTCTTACATGCATATCTATGTAGACAGCAAAGACACACGCAAGGCAGACTGCAAGACAAACTGAACACTCACCAGCGATAGGACTAGCTGGAGGGGGGGGGGAGGAGGCGCTGGTGGTGTCCGGCGGGGGGGGCACGATGGTCACGGGCGCCGGGGGGCTCTGGCTGGGCGGCGGAGGGCTAGCTGCAGCCGCCGGAGGGGGGGGCGAGGGCGTGGCTCCTCCTCCTGTGGTGGCAATGAGCTTGGCCAGCACGCCGACAGCTGCCGCGTTGATGTACGTCGTCGGCTCGTTGTAGTTGTAGTTCAGCCGGTCGTCCACCCAGTTGTCCGTCTGGGGCACACAGAAAGAATGCGTCTTGGGTCAGTATGAATGCGGCGAGCGACATGCGGTTGCCTTCTCCGCTCAGCTTGCCTTCTCCCTCGTCCTTCTAGGTTTGCAGCAAACCACTTGTGCAAGAGAATTGCACTTAGGGAAATCAATCTCGAGTCAGGCACACTCACAGTCCGCACACGGGCAGCACACTAGCACTACCAGTAGCAGAGACTCACTGAGCCACCTGCCTCCTCACCAACTCAGAGTAGAGTGTATGCAGGTAAGCAAGTTAGCTGGATGAGCCAAGCCGCTGCGGCAGCAGCAGTCTCACCTGGTCGGGGCCGGCCACAATGGCGCCCACGTGGACGTTGGGGTTGGGGGACGCGCTCGCCTCATAAGCCCAGCTGTCGCCACATGCAATCTTGGCGGGGTGGCTGGAGATGGAGGGCACAGAGGAGCCCCGGTGGTGCAGCTTCTGCGGGTAGTTGGCGCCAAAGCCCACCATGTACGACATGCTCTTGGGGTTGGTGCCCAGCAGGTAGTCCATCTGCATACCACATTATCTCCCTTGTCAGTATCTTGTCATGAATATAGTTTGATCCATCGTATGCCTCACAATATATAAATATAGAACATGTGCTCAATATCTAAAGGAAGGTAGTATACATTGGAGGACGTTTGCTATACAGGAGGATGATAGTTTTATTCATGCGAGGAGTGAGGAGGTTAGTACCTGCGACTTGGCAAAGGCCTGGGCAGTTGCCACAGGGATGGTGGTGCTGCCACATGTAAAGGGCTGGTTGGCGGCTGCCAGGTAGTCCCCGTAAATGTCGATGAGGAGGGCAGCATCGAGCGCATACTGGCTGTTGATGATACCTTGGAACACCAGCCCACCTGTCATATCCAATGAACGTCTATATAAGTACAGGGCCAACAGAGGACCAGGATTACAATGCACACAATCATACTGAGCCATCAATACATACAGAATAGTGCAACAGGTACAAGGAAGAGCTTCTGTAGAGACGAGAAGACAGACAGGAGGGAGGGATGGGAGGGGGAGAGAGCGTGTTCATACCGGGAGTGATGCTGACGGTGTGCAGCGGATTGTTGGGCAGTATCGCGCACACGTAGGCGTCCGCCGCAGCCTTGTACTTCTGCAGCAGCGTGGTGGCTGCGCTGTCGCTCGTGTTGTACTGCTTCTTCAGCAGCACCTGCACGCTCCTCATATCACGCCAGGTGGCACAACCGGCCGTCAGCAGCAGCAAGCAGGCGGAGAGGAGGAGCACAAGAGCCGCGTATGGATACCCAGGCAGGTGCGCAAACTGTAAATTACTTCCAGCTCTTCTCAACCAACCATACACCACACAAAATCACTAGAAGTCAAAACCGACAGTCAGAACCATTCATCAGTTGCGATTCCCAGTCAGTACTGAGAGGCTGGAGTCTTGCCCAATTTTCAGGCAGCAGCAGAACAAGGGTTGGAGTGGAGCAAGCGTGGGACTTACAATGGCCAGGAGGATCTGGGCGCCGGCAAACTTGTTGTCCCATGTGAACATGACCTGGGGGGCGGTGCTTGTCAGGCTGGCCTCGTTGCTCAGGATGAAGTTGAGGTATGTGGCGTCCCCCGTTGCGCGGAACAGCCACGTGGCCGCCCACACCAGCTCGTCCTGTTCTCCTCGCACCACAGGAGAGCATACAAGAGCAGGTGTGGGAAAGTGATTTTGCTGCTGACTTTATCGGAGGAGCAGCAGTTCTCTATGTGCAGACATGAGTCATCTGGTGCTGGACATGTAATACAAGCTGGCAAGCAGGCGACAGTTGTAAGGGGGTCAATAAAGGGGAAAAATTAATAAGAAAGGAAAGAGGGAAAAAAAAAACTGCGAAGACTGATAAATGTGGAAATTCTTATACTGCTGTCTGCGAACGCAATTATCAGAGCTCAACATGTTCTCGCTTTTTGTTTTGCTGAAACATGATAGTATGTTGCTGTTCAAGAGAAAAGGATGAAGCTGGGAAGCAGGGGGGGCGGGAGGCACTCACATTGTAGCCGCTCCAAGATTTGTAGTAGGCCTGGACGTTTGGAATGGACACGCTGTAGTCGCCTCTGTACTTGTTGGCAAAGTCGAACAGCTGTTCACAGTCACAACACAGCGCAGCATGCCAAGATGTTAGGGCATGTTGCAGTCTAGCATAGGTAGGATTTTTTCATCCTGAAGGTGCATACAGATTGTTCAAAGACAGACTGTAGAAGAGCTGCAGACAAACTGTTCTCATACTGGTAACTGCAGGCCTTGATGCAGGCCTTGACAAACATAGAGCATTGATCTTACAAACTCTGCTGTCGATTATTCAGAACATTGACCAGGGGGGCGGTGGTCTCACCTGCTTGGCGTGTGTCAGGAGCATGGATGAGTAGGCGGCATCGCTCGACTTGAAGACCATGGAAGCAGCAGCCATGGCTGCAGCTGCTTCTCCTGCCAGCTCAGTCCCAGGATTGGCTGTAGTGATGGCCCAGGCAGTCCTGAGAGTGTCCATGTCTTCCGGCCTCTCCCAGCAGCTGTGGTCCGAGACGCCCTCTCCCACCTGACAAGACGAGCAGCCATGAAGAGAGTACGTCAGCACAACAACAATACTTCTGGTAAGTTGCTCTCAAGTTCAGGGTATTTTTTCTTTTGAAATAAAGCTCAGCATGACCTGCTATTTTGCGTAACGCAAAGCAACAAGTTTGCTTCTGGTGCTTCAAGAATGTTTAAGGTAACAGTATCAACAAGAAGTTAGGGAAGGTGCAGGTGTAGCGACAGGCACAGGTGCATTGAAAAAGTACTGTATTGGGGAAGGGAAGAAGTCTATTTTACCTGTCCCCAGAGGGTGTTGGCACTAGTGTGCGCTTTGATGAACCAGTCAGTGCCCCAGCGAATGGCTGCCTGAAGGTAACCTGTCTGGCCAGCGCTTGACAGCTGGGCGGGGTACTCCACAGCAGACCATGACAGGATGGTGACTGTGAAGGCCATGGGAAACCCAAACTTCACGTTGTCACCAGCGTCATAGTAGCCTCCAGTCAAGTCCAACTGCTTGTCAGCAAGCAACAAATAATATTTAGTGACGGCCAGCAGGTTTGAAGCGCAGTGTGTTATGGTTTTAGCATGTGGGCGCATCTTCAGAAGGAAGTACAAAAATTGGAAGTTCAGCTCAGCGTGCCAAATGCTCGCTAGTTCTACGCCTCCTGAAATAAACATACAATTGCAGCCTGAAGCTTTTCTTCCTCTGCAGCACAAAAAAAATAGGTGTGGTTTAAAAACATACCCCTTCAGCTGAGCCATCAGAGAGGCCAGAGTTTCCGCGCCAGGTCTCACGCTGGGTCGAAGGCAGCACACCAGAACGCTGCCCTTCAAAGAAAAAGATTGCTTTTCCAAGTGCATCAGCATAGTTGTACTGTGCTTGAACACCACCAAGGGTACCCAAGACGACAGCAAAGAGAATCAAGAGCTGCATTCTCTTGCAAGCAGCCATGATATCATATGAGAAGAAAGCTTGCAGAAACTGTATTGCAACTAGCTGCTGCAAGTCTTCTGTGTACTCAAGGCCATCCTAGTGCGGCCCTTGAGTTTGCGAGTGAATGAAAAAGGTTGCCTTCCCTTATACTTTTTACCGGGTGCAGTTTCCTGCCATCTCAGCCTCCTGCTGCACACTACTCGTCACTGCAGGCTGCAGGACTACGTTCTAGGTCTCTCGAGACATCTAGGCACAACCTAGGCATTTATGCCGTTGGCCCGAGAACGTACCGTCAAATTTGTCTGATACATTTTGGCGGGCACACGTCATCGTCGACGTTTGTTTGATCCGGAAATTTGTTGTTTTCGTTTTATACATAATGAACCCAACAAGCTAAAATATGCGGGTTATATGGCTTTATTGCTATTTCTCTGTCAGAAATCTCATTTAATTTGATTTCCCGAAAACATTTTGTTGCTGAATGCGTCTTTAGTGTTTCTGTGCGTGTCGAGTTCTGGACTATTGGCGCACTTACGGAGGCAAAATAAATGCTGTGGAACGTTCTTGTGAACGTTGATGAAGCCTCGCAGAAGAATTTATAAAGTTTGCCATGTGGCACCCTATCCACAGATGGCGTCCGACGAGATAGTTCAGACAGAAAACTCGATTGCTCAATGCTCTACAGTGGGGTCCCATTGAGCAGAATCGGCGTGCCTAGGCCGTGACCCAGACGTGGGCGCGACCTAGAGTTCTTCACTCGTGTACTATACGCAGGGCTTGGCAGACTGCCAACGATCGATTTCTCCAAAGAGACATGGACCATCCGATGACAACATTGACATCTTACAGGAGAAGCTGGTCGCTGGCGGCCGTTTCGGAGGCGGCCCCCGTGCTGAGCGCGAAGTAACCAATAACTTATTTCGTCGAGCTCGACCATTTAAACTTTGTCTCACCCGGTCGGCACAATTCCACCTCACGCTGTGCACTGTATGGTGGATTTTTCCTCGATACACATTTGCATCTACAGCACTGTTTCCGTAAGCCACTTCACACCGTCCATTCTGATCAATTCCAATTTCCTGTAAATTCTGTAGGCTGTACCTCGACTGTGCTGAGGACGCCTGCACTTTCGACCGTGTATGATCTGGATATGACGTCTAGACCATAAACGAGTGACATGGATTGCCCGTAGACGCCCCAAGCGGTATTGAATGTGGATCGAGGCTTTGAGAATCGGAACGTGTCCGTAAGGCAGCGATGTTTCCACAGTCAATGGAACATTCTTAAGCCGCAGTTAACGGTAAAGTTCGGAGCGCTTTCCAAGATCCTCGAAATCACGATACTAACCAATACCAACTAGGTAGTAGGCACTAGACTCACTACACCATTGTATGTACATGCTGGCAGGTTGACAATGCTCACGAGCCTAACAAACGACAGAAAAGGGCAAAAGCAGTTTGCAGACATCTCGAGGTCTGTGTCCGCTTCCGCAACATGACTCGGGCCTCGGGAGTCGGGAACTCGGGAGTCGGGAGTCGGCAGTGGAACTAGCTGTTGAAACTTTTGCCCCTATTAAACTGCTATACCGGAGCTAGCCTACCCAAGCCTACCCCTAGAACAGGCAGTCAGTTCCATGATCCATCTAATAATTAAAACTGGAAATGTTGCCCAAAATTTCTGCATGGATAGATGATAAATGTTCTATATCATTCTATACGGATCGTTGACACCGTTCAGACTCCCAACACTACGATCAGACGTCCAAAAAAAACAGGACGAGAGGACGTACTTCATTGCAAGTCGTGTTATCTTTGTCGTTTCTACAATTTACGGGTCCTGAGTCCTGACTCCTCATCAGACCCCTGGATTCATATCTTTTTTGGGTGTTATTTGCTATTTTGGATGTTATAAAACCCGATTAAAAACAAAAGGATGTCTTTTTAAATCCTTATGATTTTTAGTGGATGTCGCGTAAAATCCCAAAATTCTCAATTATCCCTTTAAGATATGTCGTAGGATGTTATTACGCCATTTGAAAAATCCTGCCAAATGTTGTCGGGTGTTCTCGACACCCTGACCGTCGCCCAGAGCAGGCAGAGGATGTTTCCGAAATTTTCCGAAATCCGCGAATTTTGTCGAATCCAGGGGCCTGCTCCTCATCATCCAAAATCTGAAGGATGCAGAGCGTCTTGACTACATCAGGCTTACCAAGTTACGTGTTTCTTTTTTGCTCCCTATCTCTGCCCTATCTGCTCAGCTAGTGTAGAAGTTGACGTCAACTCACACAAAAAATGAGTAGGACCTAGAACACCAGTATCCATTTGACGTCATTTCAGATAAAGTTGGACTGGGATGTAGAAAATACTTATCCGTAATAGCTGCTATCCATTGGCTAACTTCTTGGGGTCAATTACAAAACTACCCCTCCCAAGTTTTTTATTACAAAATCTACCCCTGTTTTCAAACTAATTACAAAACTACCCCTCGCGCATGTAAATGGCGTCCACGTAGGCCTTACACGAACAAATGACGTGCCACACTAATTTGCACGAGACCCTACCTGACACACCACTTCTCTCTTTCTTTTCCAAAATCTGCCATAAACACACTTTTAACTGACCCACCATCACGAGACAAACTGCCCAAGGTCGCCAAAAAATTGGTCCCTCTGTATTTTTGTCTCCTATTTCTTGCGCCTTCATTTTCTAAACCCTGTATGTTCACATACTATATTCATCTCATTCCCTGCTATTTCGCATAGCAACAGAGTCACAACAAGCTAGTTGTAGAGGCTTAGTAAAGAGGGTAGTCACTATGGCACAGTGCTGTGGAGGTTGCTTCTGACTATTTGTTCCTCTTTCTAAGTGTGCCGCGCCGTTTTTAATTGCGCATCCATGGGAACTGAAGGACATCAGTTACACTCGTGCCTGGGTGGAGAAAGAATGCAGAGGTTGTATGCAAGTTCACCCCCCTAGCTCCATCCACCTACATATATCCACCATAAGAAGTAGTTTGTTGGAGCAATGGGTTAGGTCTTGGGTTTGCATCCTTTTCTGCTAAATTAGGCAAGCACTGTGTATACAAGGAGAGGCACTGTCGTGCCTAACAGCGTCGGACCCCTGGCACGAGCGTAGCTTCTCAGCAAGTGTGCCTTCAACCAGGTCGACGTGTCGGTGCGTTGCTGCACGTGGGAATATCGACCGAGTTGATGGTCCCCTGCACATGTGTCGGTGGCGGCAACCAGTTCCTCATTCCACCTTAACAACACTTAGTGGAAATTTTCAAAAACTCATCTCATCCTCAGCTTCCCTTACAAGGACAGAAGTGTCTTACTTCCACACAGGCTTTCGCCCAAGTTGAGGGTTTACAGAATAAACAAGTTTTGTGGTTTGCAGAAATCACGTCTAAGCAGCTTAACAGGCAATGCCAAATTCAGAGAAAATTGCCCTTCAAGGCTTTCGCTTAACTTCCACAAGTCACAGCTTACAAAAACTCGGAAACTGCACATCTATGCTGGCCTGGTTTGAGCTCTTCACTCAACACCGCTCCTTAATAGCTCTTCACTGCTCGGCTGGGCTCACTCAGTTTTTCACTGAGAGCTTTACTTGTAACGACTACTCTTGCTATCAGCAATTCGACAATTGAAACTTCTGAGAACTTGGAAACTAACACAGCACTCACCATTTTAAGTGTCCCTCGCACGCTTGTGGCGTTTGACCCAAAACTGTGCTAATCTCCTAACAGATTCTATTCTGCAGCTCTCTACTTTCTACCAGCAAGATCCTCTCATGGGAACTCCTGAGGTCTAACCTTTCTATAATACACTTAGGAAGAAATCTTCCAGCGTCGGCAGAAGCGTGGCGTCTCGGCCCTTCTATGGCCTTGGGAACTCCTTCTTCTCCTTTAACTTCCTTTGACAACGATGCGAGCAAGAATGAGGCAGCTTCAGGCAGGACTCGTGCCTTTCACAGGCACCACAAATGATCCTCTCTCGAGAATGCCAGTGCTTAGTCACCGTGCTTAACTTGCATGCCGTCCTTACCTAGCAGCTCTCACACAGCTTAGGAGTTGTCATTCCGCATGCATGCATGCCTTGGGATTGTCGCGCGTGACTGCTTAGCCCTTCAGCTGACAATCATACCTATGTGGCTGGCTGGCAGCGTTTAAGACGAACACTCAAGCCGTAACTAGTCACCTGAGGGTCTTGGCTGAGGTGGCACACAACGCCTCTGCAACATCCCTGCTGTACTTGGCTTAGATAGCCAATTGATCAGCACCTTTCCGGGCACTTGTTGGTTCCATACCCCTAGCCTTTCGGCTGACTACTTCGTCTAAATCCCCATCCATCCCTGGGTGTGGGTTTGACGTGTCGTGACCACTTTGACAGTGATAACGACTTTGAAATGACCGCTGACTGAGATAACTTGGTCCTTTGGTCGGTGAGTCAACACTGACTTCCCGTACCTGGGCGGCCGTGGCTTGCGCTGCGCGTGCGGCACCGTCAAGTGGATAGCAGTCGCAACAGCACTTTATTTCCTTGTCTGTGTACCATAACGACACATTATGCCTCATGCGCAAAATTTGGCGTCCTTGGGCAGTATGGACGTGAAGGTGGGTCAGTTATAAAAGTGGTGGTTTAAGATTTTGGAAACGAAGGAAGGAAATGGAGTGTCAGGTAGGGTCCGTGCGAATTCGTGAGGCACGTCATTTGTCGTGTAAGGCCTACGTGAACGCCATGCGCGAAGAGTAGTTTTGTAATTAGTTTGAAAGCAGGGTAGATTTTGTTATAAAAAAGTTGGGAGGGGTAGTTTTGTGATTGATCCGGGTACGATGCATTTTTTGAGTTTATACGGTAAGTGGAGCCGTAGTCTGGTCGGGACGGGCTTCGTTGACCTTATCGACTATATTCGATTTAACGCGCACAAGGATCAGATTCTGGTAGGTGGTACTAGATACTGTGCCCCCAACATTTAACGTCGTCGGTTTAGTCGACGACATTCGATTCCGGCCTCGTCATCGTTGGCGCTAGTTTGACAGTGAGGGTCAGCGCTACAGTTGGCCGGGCCGGTGCTTCCGTCAACCTCTGGAGTATGGACTGTGAAGCGCAGTGTAGTGATTTGAGTTATTAGTTTGCATATATTTTAATGTTTTCAAATATATTTGGAGTAGTATTGTGTGGAGTCAAGTGTGAATAGGTACTCTAGTAACTTGGTTCATGTCCTTTGAACTTTCCAAGGCATTTTCGAAGTTCGAGGAAAGACCTAGAAGAACTCCATGTGGCAAAAGTCAAATGTGCCATTTTTAGGTCAAAAGGACATGTGTACATTATTCTAGAAAGAGGTGGCAAGTTTTGGGATGTGTTGGGTGCCAACACATCAACATACACCTTCCTAGAAATTACTTATGTAGCAAGTATATAAACAAGAGCTAGAACATAGAAAGACATTCCAGAATCACTCTTGTACTTGCCAAAATCCAGAAATATATTAACTTTCAAGAAGCCATCTCTCTTTCAAGAAGCTACCACTTGTGTTCAAAGATCCTTGTCTTGAATAGATAAAGTATTCTGTTTTACTAAGTACTTTATCTATCTGTTTCACTACAGTGGTATCGGAGCTAGGCACTTTGGTAGCACAAGAAGATGGCCGATCCTCAAGACCAACAGCAAGCTTTCGAAGGAAGCCCTTCCTCTCCAAGACACCCTCCTCCAGCGCCGATGGGAGAGCCCACTCAAGAAAATCTGCAACAACAAGAAGCACCACAAGGAGGAGCACACCCTCCTCCAGCGTCGATGGGAGAGCCTACTCAAGGAAATCTCCAACAACAAGAAGCACCACAAGGAGGAGCACCGTCAAATCCCGTGGCAGCCGCTATAGCAAAGTTGACCCCACCACAAGGAGTTCCCGCAAATGAGTGGGCAGCCTTCCTAATGACCGTCCACAACCAAGTGGGCTTGGCCACCTATGAAGCAACCGTGCAAGCGTCAAGAGAAGCTATGGCTGCCATGGTTGCCCCTATTGCGAGCAATGCTCAAAATCCAGCCCCGGCTCAAGCGCCTCCACAAGAGCCAACGAGAGCAAGGAAACTCATCAAGCCCGGCAAACCCGACACTTTCAACCCCGGGAAAGGTGCCAACCTGAATTTATGGCTCTACCAAGTGGAGACGTACCTCGCATTCCTTGAAGTACCCGAGGAGGACTACGTTCCCTTTGCCGTTACCTTACTTAGAGGAGCAGCAACATCATGGTGGCGTAACTATCAAGCGGCTATATATCAAGCTATGGCGCACCCCATGCTCGGCCAAGAGCCCCCACCATCATATGCAAGATGGGCAGATTTTCGTGAGGCCCTCAAGAAGCAATTCATGCCCATCAATGCGGAGAAGATTGCCCGAGGAAAGCTCCACCATCTCAAGCAAACGACGTCCGTTCAAGAGTATACATCCAGATTTCACGCCCTCACTCTTGAGATCCCCAACATGTCTCTCGAGGAGAAGATTGACCGCTACATCTTTGGCCTCAAACCCAAGGTGGCAAAGGAAGTGGAGTTACGCGACTTGACGGACTTCTCAAAGATCATTGAAGTGGCCCAAAAGGTGGATACCTTGGATTTCAAGCACTCCGTGCCTTCATCTTCACGGGTACCGACGACGCGGGTGTACGCAGCCCCTTCCACATCCGAATCTGGACCCACACCCATGGAAATCGGAGTTATTAAAAGGGACCCCGCGGCTGCCCGGAAGAGTGGAAGACCCTCCAATGACACTTATGATGCAAGAAACCAGCAAGGAGTGAAAGCAAGACTCTCCCCGGCTGAAAAAGAAGCTCTCATGACGGCTGGACTATGCTTTTATTGCAAGGAAAAGGGCCATCGTGCACTTTCATGCCCCAAAAAGTTGTCAAAAAACGGACAGCGCCGGTAGGCCAGGAGCCTACCACCCCAAGACCCACTTCACGAGAAGGCAACACGCCAAGTGAGGTGGAGACCCCCGTTGAAGACGACGTTCCAGCCCCAATGAGTTTGAGAGGTTACCTTGGAGGAGAGAAGGTCCACATCTTGGTGGATAGCGGAGCTCAAGGCAACTTCATTGCTGCAGATTTTGCCACCAAGCACGGTATTACTATGCGAACTCTTGACCACGACGAGGAGATTATGATGCCCGATGGATTCTCCTATACTACCCCTTCCAAGAAGACGTACCCCTTGGCACTCTCTATCAAGTCCTTCAAGGATAGAGTAGTGTTCTCCCCCATGCAATTGGGCAAGTACGACGTCATCCTAGGGACGCCTTGGTTGACCAAGCACAACCCCCAAGTTGATTGGAGGACCGGTACTATCAAGATCAAGAATGACATCACTTCAAGAATCTGTATTTTGCGCGCAATCCAGAATATCCAGACCCAAGACATCCAGAAGCCGGCACACGAGATACTATTGTCCGCCCTCCAACTCAAGAGACTTGTGAGGAAGGGACACGAGCTTCTTTTGGCCTTGATCACGCCAAAAGACATCAAGAAAGACATCGAGAGTCAAGAAGGCAGCCCCGTTCCCAAGGAGATACAAGAAGTCTTAGAGGACTACAAAGAAGTGTTCTCCCCGGAATTGCCCAAGGGCCTACCCCCCAAAAGATTCGTAGACCACAAGATAGAGTTGGAGCCCGGAAGCAAGCCCATCTCTCGGCCTACGTTCAAAATGTCATACACGGAGCTAGACGAAGTCAAGAAGCAAATCAAGGAGCTACTGGAGCATGGCTTCATTCGACCTAGCAAGTCGCCATTTGGAGCCCCGGTGCTATTTGTCAAGAAGAAAGATGGTACCTTGAGGATGTGTGTGGACTATCGCGCCCTCAACAAGATCACCATCAAGAATCGATACCCGCTGCCGCGCATGGATGAGCTCATGGACCGGCTGGTTGGAGCCAAGTACTTCACGAAGATTGACTTACGGAGCGGCTACCACCAGATTCGCATCGCAGAACCGGACATAGAGAAGACGGCATTCAGGACAAGATATGGACATTTTGAGTTCATGGTCCTGCCATTTGGACTCACCAACGCGCCAGCAACTTTCATGACTATGATGAACACCATATTTCAGCCCATGTTGGACAGATTTGTGGTGGTATTCATCGATGACATCCTTATCTACAGCAAGACCCTTGAAGAGCATGCGAGACACTTGAAAGAAGTCCTTGAAGTATTGAAGCAAAACAAGCTGTTTGCGAAGGAGTCAAAATGCGAGTTTGCCAAACAAGAAGTGGAGTTCCTAGGTCTCCACGTGACTGCTGATGGCATCAAGATAGACCCCAAGAAGACCACGGTGGTGGAGGAATGGCCAACCCCCACGACCAAGAAAGAACTCCAGTCATTCTTGGGATTTGCCAATTGGTACAGAAAATTCATCCAAGGCTTCTCGCACATAGCAGCCCCCCTGACAGATCTACTCAAGAAGGACAGGCTATATACATGGACCGAGAAAGAGGAAGAGGCATTTCAAGAGTTAAAGCGAAGATTGACCACATCCCCGGTGCTCACACTCCCAAGTCCAAACCCAGATTGGCCCTTCCACGTCATCACCGATGCATCTTCCTATGCAATAGGAGCAATCCTGCTTCAAGACCAAGGCAAGGGACTGCAGCCCATCGCCTACGAGTCAAGGAAGCTAAATCCAGCCGAGCAAAATTATACAACCACGGAGCGAGAGGCATTGGCGATTGTACATGCCTTGAAGGTTTGGCGCTGCTACGTTGAAGGACGCAAAGTACTGGTCACCACGGACCACGAGGCGTTAAAGCACCTCCAAACGCAGCCGTATCTCTCAAGGAGACAAGCAAGATGGAGCGGATACTTGCAACAATACAACATCACGATTCAGTACCAGCCCGGCAAGACAAACCCGGCTGACCCCCTCTCAAGACTGCAATTAAATGCAGTGATGGTATCCCTGAAGACAGATCTGGAAGCTCGATTTTCAGCCGCCTATGAAAGAGACCCTTACTACAAGAACGGAGAAGCAGCCTTGGACCCATGCAAGAAGCAAGAAGGCAATTATTGGGTGAGGCAAGATACGGGCCAGAGATGTGTTCCTAATGACATAGACCTCCGGCTCTTGCTTCTACGAGAAGCACACGACAACCCTCTTGGAGGACACTTTGGAATCCTAAGGACCACGGGCGTTCTAGCTAGGACTTATTGTTGGCCAGGCATGTCTAAGCAAGTCAAGGAGTACTGCAGGAGCTGTGACACATGCCAAAGAATCAAGCCATCATCGCAAAAGGCGGGAGGACTCCTCCAACCACTACCAATCCCCGAAAGACAATGGACGGACATCTCAATGGACCTTATCGTGGACTTGCCCGTGACACCTCGAGGCCATAATGCAATACTCACGGTGGTGGACAGACTTACCAAGATGGCTCATTTTATTCCCACGACGACTAAGGCTACAGCACCACAACTTGCAAGACTCATCTTTGACAACATCTTCCGACTCCATGGACTACCATCAAGAATTGTGTCAGATAGAGATCCAAGATTCACAAGCCATTTCTGGAAAAATCTCTTCAAGAACTTGGGTACATCGCTGGATATGTCTACTGCCTACCACCCACAATCAGATGGGCAAACCGAGCGTATGAATCGTACCCTAAAGACCTCTCTAAAGGCCTACGTGTCTACCCTCGAGCAAGACTGGGACATGTACTTGACCCCCCTCGAGTTTGCCTACAACAACACTACGCAGGCCTCTACCCAAGAGTCCCCATTCTTCCTCAACTATGGCTTCCATCCGACCACGCCACTGAGCTTCACGGCTGGCCATGATGAAGTACCTGCAGCCACAGATTTTATGGAGACATTAGAAGCAGCCCTTACAGCAGCGAAGAAAGCTCTACAACACGCGCAAGATGCTCAAGCAAGAGTGGCGAACAGATCCAGAAGAGAAATTACGTACAGAGTGGGTGACAACGTGTTACTATCATCCAAGAACATTTCCCTGAACAACAGGCCTGCCGGCAGCAAGTTCTCTCCCAAGTATTTGGGACCCTTCAAGATTATCCAGCAAGTCAACCCCGTTGCTTTCAAGCTAGAACTTCCCCAGACTATGCACATCGACCCCGTATTCCACGCTTCCCTCTTCAAGCCATATGTGCAACCCGACAACAAGTTCCCAGGACGTGTGACAACCCCACCAGCCCCAACAATAGTGGATGATCATTTGGAGTACGAAGTGGAAGACATAGTGGCTATGAGAAATTTCAGGAGACAGCAGCAATACTTGATCAAGTGGAAAGGATATCCAGATTCGGAGAATAGTTGGGTGGCGGCGCACTACCTTGACAAAGTTCAGAGAAAGTTGAAGCGCTTCCATGCCGCCAACCCCCATCTTGGACCAGCCCCAAGTCTCTCTACTAGAAGCCCGAAGACTTCAGGGAGGCAGCCTGCCACCATCAAGAAGCAGCAGAAGACCCCTTGGAGGCAGCCTGCAAGAACAAGAAAGAGGAAAAATTGACATTAGACACTCTTCTCTTCTTGCAGTTTCTGGACAGAAAACTAAAACTGCTATTGGTAATAGGTCTCTGCATAATAAATTCTGAAAATTTACCTGGCTGTAGTCCATGAGTAGCCGGTCATTTAGAGTCCAAGTTTGCTCAATTTGAAACACTGGTGAGAGAGATATGATGCTCTAAGTAGAAGGGGGTCAGGCTGCCGGCATTGTTAGGACAGAATATGCCTTCTGACATTGTGCCCTCCCCTGAACTTGGAATGCTCTGAAACTCAAGACTCTGGTAGAACATCTTACAGCGCCCAGTTTGAGACTTAGTTTACAGAATTTGGAGAAGTATAGAAGGACTTATGATTTTCAGAAGTTTCTGCAAAGATTTGGAGGCGTGCCTACTCTCTCAGCTCTCAACGACAGTCCAGAGATTAGAATGCTCTCAAATTTGGTGACCCGGTAGAGTTCTCCGACGCGGTCCGTCTGGCACTCGAATTTTCAGATTTGGAGCAGTTCTGTGGCCGCTATGAATTTTTGAATTTGTGGCAGATTCTGGGCAACTTGTACAATTTTCTTTATCATTAAGGAGTAGACTAGCCAATAAGGTCACACCACCTACGACCTTGCCTAGTCTACCTTACATGTGTAGCACCTGACTTGGCGCCTTTGACGAGTCCTCTTCACATGTGTGGCATCTGACTTGAAACTGTTGACTAGTTTGCTCCACAAGTGTAAGACCTGACTTGACGCGCCGAGACGTCGCTTTTTCTATCGGGGGGGTGATGTAGTGATTTGAGTTATTATATATTAGTTTGCATATGCTTTAATGTTTTCAAATATATTTGGAGTAGTATTGTGTGGAGTCAAGTGTGAATAGGTACTCTAGTAACTTGGTTCATGTCCTTTGAACCTTCCAAGGCATTTTCGAAGTTAGAGGAAAGACCTAGAAGAACTCCATGTGGCAAAAGTCAAATGTGCCATTTTTAGGTCAAAAGGACATGTGTACATTATTCTAGAAAGAGGTGGCAAGTTTTGGGATGTGTTGGGTGCCAACACATCAACATACATTTTCCTAGAAATTACTTATGTAGCAAGTATATAAACGAGAGCTAGAACATAGAAAGACATTCCAGAATCACTCTTGTACTTGCCAAAATCCAGAGATATATTAACTTTCAAGAAGCCATCTCTCTTTCAAGAAGCTACCACTTGTGTTCAAAGATCCTTGTCTTGAATAGATAAACTATTCTGTTTTACTAAGTACTTTATCTATCTGTTTCACTACACGCAGGGTGCTCTGCTTTTGTGGAGAGATGTGTTGTTCGGGAACACAGTGCAAAGAGTGTGAAGTTTGGCTTCAGACAACACTTTGTTCACTCGGTAACAAGCTGGTCTTTTAGTAATTCAGAAGTTCAGTACTGCATGCTGTTTAAGACAAGTCCCAAAGCCCCCATCTCCGGCGCATGCAATGCCCACTCGCTCCCAAGCCGTCCCCTCGTGCAGCTGAGCAGCACCAGCTCAGATTATCTTCCTACATACAGTGTCCATTGCCATTCTTATTTGATGGTTCCCTTCATTATTATCGATTGAAAAAGCACATGTTTTCCATCTGGCTACGTCCCGATTGTTGCCCACGTTAACTATGTTGTTTTATTCCAATAAAAGTAACTGCCCACAAAGTTTTAAAAGAACAAGAATATTGTTCATGGATTACCACCTTACTCTGCATGAAGGCTGTATGGATGGCAGGCTCTATCTGAGACAGGCACTTGTGTTGGAACCGGGAGCCAACGCATTCATAGTAAAAAGCGTTGGCCACATCAGAGTGGCAACCATTTGAGGTCCTGATTTTGATGAAAAAGAAAAGAAGGGGAAAAAAAGGGAAAAAAGGGCTCATTGTAGACTGACATGAAGGAATGCAGCGCAAACAAGCACACCTCTTGCAGCTTTCAAACGTCGCTCGCACTTTAACAGTCATATATTTGCATGCCTCCACCACCCGCAAGCGTTCGTAGCACTGGAGCATGGTACATCGTCACCCTCGCAGTCTGACCCCAGCCGCCGGGGGTGCGCAACCAGGGGAATATTTCCAAGGCGCTTACATGCAGTGCGTGTGTGGCTCAGCCGAGCTGGACAAATCCGATATCAACATTCTGCCTCACCCTCAACAGAACTCTGAACGCCTTTTACTCGTCGTCTGCCCCCTACTAGTTGCCCCCCTTGTACTAGCTCCCAGCTCCCACCCGCCAAGTTCGCGCTCTGCCTCGGACTTTCTGCCTGCTACACTGGAGCTTCTTACTGACTGACCTCATTGCAATACGCTAGGACCTAGCCCGATCCTCGTCCTACCCGTCACCTTCCCCGCGCTAGCTGCCGCACTTTTGCACTCTGCGCGAGACAGCAGCCAAGGCCAAACTGCATTCACTGAGCTCGGGATGTACTAGCCTGCCCCTCCCCAGCGACACCTGGTGGACACCAGCAAGCGTAGCTCCCATCACAAAAATGCATTGCTACGCATTCCTGGAGCTTGACCTCTACGAGTCCCGTGCGACACCTGGACAGTCTTGTGCAACCCTTGCGCAGCTGCCACTTCAGCTCCTTCACGTGAAATGCGGTGTCTTCTTCTACCTGGCGCAAATGCAAGAGGGAAGGTCCAGGGCGCAGGCGGAGGGCGGCGACGACGGCTGGATTTCTGCGCTCACCCTGGCGGGCCGACACCTGTCCTCGTCATCTCGCTCGGCGGAATATCATGGGGTACACGACACACTGCCCGCTGCTCCAGCACTGCCAGGGGTATCAAGACAGAAGCAGAGGCAAAGAAGAGAGAGAAAAAGACCCAGCGCTGCGAGTGAGGGGATCGGGAAGCAACAAAAATGCACGAGATGGTACCAGACGAGGATGCGGAAGACTCAGAGAAGCCGGGGCGCTTGCAAATACGCGCCCGCGCGCGTCTGGAGGACAGCTGCTTCCCGGCTGCAGGAGCTTCGACAATTTCAAGCCTGCGCATAGTCAGCGCTGCCAGGCAGACTCGCAGAGGGGAGGTGCCGTGCAAATTTGCCCTGTTAGGGCAAATTAAGAACAGTAAGAAAAAGAGGACCCTCACAGAAGCCCACTCACTCACACACGCACACACGCACACACGCGCACACAGCAAACACGCACACTCGCATACGCGAGCGCAGTCATGCCAAACCAATGGTGTCCTGTGACCGTGCGCTTCGCTGTCACCCAAGAAAGCTCAGAGGAGGCTCCCCCCGGCCAACACGCGAGGGTGAGCTTGAGCGAGAGCTTGAGGGCAAGCGCGAGGGTGAGGGTGAGGGCCACAGGCACGTGCGCCCGTGTGCGCGCGCGCGCATGTGCGCTCAGGGTGCACTCAGAGGCATAAAAAACTGGCCCTTCTGGGCTCCTGCACAGCTCAGAGGTACGCTGCCAGGTGGTATCCATCAGAACCTCCACGTGTCGAGGCTAGCTGGCAGAGCCATGCCAGCTAACAAGCCAGCCAGCTGAGCCAGCCAGTCAGCGAGTATCCCCACTCAGCCCAGGCCTGTGAGGAGGGAACCCTGGCATTTCATTCAAGATATAGAAAAGTTTGTCCGGTAGACTTATATATGCTCGAGCACGCGGGAGAGAGAGAGAGAGAGAGAGAGGGGGGGGGGGGGGG